>PVJS01032154.1:7692-23061 GCA_004027185.1 Glis glis | reverse complement strand
TCAAAATAAAGTATAAAAAATAGGGCCGGGGGCGTAGCGCGGAGGTAGAATGCCCCTGCGTTCAATCCCCGGTACCGCAAAAAAAAAAAAAAGAAAAAAGAAATAGGGTCTTGCTAAGTTTCTGAGGCTGGCCTGGAACCTGCGATCCTTCTGCCTCAGTCTCCCAAGTCCTGGGATTACAGGCTTGAACCACCACGCCCGGCTTGACAAATACATTCTTAATCTTCCACTTGTACTATTAATCCTCATAACAGCCCTGGGAGGTTTTATCTTCATTCTATAGATAAGGAAAACGAGGCACAGAGAGGCTGAGGGATTTTCTGGGGCAAATCCCTATATTCCCATCCCAGCTGGCTTTCCCTCCACTGCACACGGGAGACCTTGATGGCTGACCCCCTGTGGAGAAGAAGCTTCCAGTGACTGCAGCCAATCTGGCAGGAGTGAAACAAAACCTTCCTGTGACTAGCCAAAAGATGTGCCATTTTATGACCCACGTAAGCAGTATGCATTTGTAAGGTCACTTAACTAGAAAATAGCAGCAGCAGGATGTGGCCGGAGACAAGACAGCTCTGCTTCCTGTTCTTTGGGTGAGGAGCTAATTAGGAGAGAAAAACAGGAGATGGTTTAGGTCAAGTGAGAACAGAGCCCGCAGCGCTTTCTCTTGCCCGCTTTTTCCATCACCCCCTAAAAACAGGAGCCCACATGTCTTGAGTGTGCCAAGAAATGTGTTAAAGGCTTCGCGTTGTCTTACTCGGTCCTCACAGGAAGCCTGCGCTATTATTATCCCTGTCTGTCCTTTGAGGGAGCTGAGCTCAGAGATGCCAGGTCATTTTTTCAGTTCACATAGGTGGTAAGTAATACAACTGGGATTTTAATCCAAGATGTATGATATCTGAGTCCAACTATCACTTAGCCCAAACTATTGCCAATGCCCACAGGGAAGGTGATGTGGAAATGGCACACGCGCGCACACACACACACACACACACACACGCACACTTAGAATTGAAGGGAGCAGATCCCATGAGCCATGAATATTGAAAATGTTCCCCTAAGCCAGGTGTGGTGGTCCACATCTGTAATTACAGTACTTGGGGGGCTGAGATAGGAGGATTGAAGGTTCTAGGCCAGCCTCAGCCTCAGCCTCAGTGAGACCCTGTTTTAAAATAAAAGTTAAAAGGGTTGGGGGTATAGCTCAGAGGCAGAATGCCTCTGGATTCAATACAAGGAAGGAAAGAAGGAAGGAAGGAAGGAAGGAAGGAAGGAAGGAAGGAAGGAAGGAAGGGATGTTCCCCTAAGGCCTTACCACTACATCTAAGCATATGTTTTCACCAGCCAAGATAAAGAAGCTTCTCATCAGATAATTGAGAGATGTTCTAAAGAACTCATTGCTATCCCTATTCATGAAGTAGTTTCTGTTTTTTTGTTTTTGTTTTTGTTTTTGTTTTGGTACTGGGGATTGAATCCAGGGGCATTCTACCTCTGAGCTACATCACCAGCCCTTTTATTTTTATTTTGAAACAGGGTCTTGCTAAATTGCTGAGGCTGGCCTTGAACCTGTGATCTTCCTGTCTCAACCTCCCAAGTACTGGGATTACAGGTGTGTGCCACCACACCTGGCTCTCTTTCTTAACCAGTCTTCCATTTGGCTCATATAATTGCATCAATGCTAGAATGGAATTCATGCTAGAGAGACAAGGATTCATATTTATGTATAAAATTATATGTATATTGAATGAAATTATATACAATAAAGTTGCCTAAATAGAGTGCAGCCTAATTCAGGCATGCCTGTCACCATGTCTGGATTGGTAGCCTACTTCAAGATGTAAATAAGCAACATTTATATATCCAGGTATATTGACTCCAGGCTTTTTTTTTCTCCTGAATATGGTAATATTTATTTATTTATTTTTGTGGTGCTGGGGATGGAGCCCAAGACCCCAGGCATGCGTGGCAAGCACTCTACCACTGAGCTACATCCCCATCCCTGGTAATATTTATTTGTTTGTTTATATTGGGGATTGAACCCAGGGATATTCTATCTCTGAGCTATACCCCAGCCCTTTTTATTTTTTATGTTGAAACAGGATCTCACTAAGTTGCTGAGGATGGTCTCGAACCTGCAATCCTTCTGTCTCAGTCTCCCAAACACTGGGATTACAGGTGTATGCCACCATGCCCAGCTTAATATTTATTTTTTTTACAAAATATTTTTTTCCCTAAGTGTAGAGTGATTTTGAATATGAAAGGAGAGCCGAGCGTGGTGGCACACGCTTGTAATCCCAGTACTTGGGAGGCTGAGACAGGAGGATCCAGGTTCGCGGCCAGCCTCAGCTACTTAGTGAGGCCTTCCGCAACTTAGTGAGACCCTGTTTCAAAATAAAGAATAAAAATAGGGCTGGGGGTGTAGCTCAGAGGTAGAATGCCCCTGGGTTCAATCCCCGGTACTGCAAAAAAAAAATTTTTTTTAAAAATATGAAAGGAAACTTCTTTTTCCACTGAAATGTTTGTCTTAATCTGTTTTCTGCTGCTGTCCCAGAATGTCACAGACCAGTCACTTTATAAACAATAGAACTTCATCTGGCCCCCGTTTCTGGAGGTCGGGAGGTCCAAGAGCATGGTGCTGGCATCTGGTGAGGGCCTCTGTGCCTTGTGGTAACAAGGCAGAAGGGCAAGCGAGCACTAGAGACCACGGGAGGCCCACTCCCACAGGTACACAGCCAGGCTGCGCCCATGGCCCAGTCATCTCTTAACGATCCGCCTTTCAACTGCTACAAAGGCAACCGAACGTCAACATGAACTTTGGAGGGGACGCTTGAACCACAGCAATGAGAGTAGATGTCCCGATAAAACAATGAAACAACTAAAAATATAACCTACAATAATTTCAAAAACTTTTCTTTTAAATATTTAATTGTGCTTCCAAGAAAGCAGGAGAAGCTGGGCCTGGTGGCCCATGCCTGTAATCCCAGTACTCGGGAGGCAGGAGGATCACAGGTTCCATGCCAGCCTCAGAAACTTAGCAAGACCCCTCAGCAACTTTGTGAGAACTTTTTTCAAAATAAAAAGCAGTAAGAAGGCTGAGGGTGTAGCTTGGAGGTAGAATGCCCCTAAATTCAATCCCCTGTACAAAGAAAAAGAAGGCTGGGCATGGTAGCACACGTCTGTAATCCCAGTACTTGGGAAGATGAGAAAGGAGGATCGCAGGTTCAAAGCCAGCTTCAGCAACTTAGTGAGACTGTCAGCAACTTAGCAAGATCCTGTTTCCAAATTTAAAAAATAAAATAAAATAGGGCTGGAGGTGTAGCTCAGAGGTAGCATACCCCTGGGTTCAATCCCCAGCACCAAAAAAAAAAAAAAAAGTAAGCTGGGGCAATTCTCAGGAGGCACAAATAAAGAGAGACCAGGAAATCATACTAGCAAGCAGGCTCTGGCAGCCTGTACACATAGGCCCAGGAAAGAGGTCACCACTCTGAGCTTCCAAGAGCGCTGACTTTTAATGGCCTCATCACGTAAAGAGATAGCCCTTGCTTGGGTCCACCCAATTTGGGAAGTTGGAACTGAGACCTCTCACATATATTTGCTGCCTCAATTAAAAGATGAACTGTGAAAACTCTATACACCAGCAAATCTGACAAAGAAACTTACCCACGTTGGTCTTGGTTCTGGGTACAGTGAAAATGAATTCCCTGAAGACATGAAACTGTGACCTTCCTTCACATGGATTTAGGGGATGCAGTTAAGTCCCTGGAGCTGTCCAGAAAACCCAGAGCCAAGAACTTGAACTGAGCGTGATCTGTGGTGGAGGGCACGTGGCAGAAAGTAAACGTAAAACTTTTGGGGAGGTTTGCACATTCAAACAAAGCTTTGCAAGATTCCACAAATAAAGCCCAGTAAGTAAGACATGAGCTCACAGCCCCAAATACAAAACACAAAAGCAAACAAGTCACCGTGATCAGAGTAAACAGGAAGAGCAAGAGCAGAAAGCCAGGCGTTCCGGGATGTCAGCTATGGAATCATCCCCCATACGATATAAAGTGAGCCTTGGACACTGCTTAAAGAAATGAGACAGGGAAGGAAGATATAAGCAAACAATAAGATAAGACCAAAAATACCAGATAGATTTGAAAAAAGAAACAGTACTTCTAAAAATAAACTAATAATAATAACAGAAATTAAAACTCAACAGGCAGGTTAAAAGGATAGGTTAAAAGAGTTGGAAGAGACAACCAACTCCTGCAAAATTTGGGTTTCTATCTTTGGGAATGTTCAGTCCTAGAAGCACCCAACTGGGTCAGACTCCTTTTGGAGCTGGAGGACTAGAGCAGCACTGTATGCCATGTGGGATAGAAGGAACGCGCAATCCCGTGCCAAGTAGGACAGAAAGAACAGCCCCTGCCCAGGGTTCCCTCACCCAGGACCGGCTTTGATCAAAGCCTGAAGCTGCAGCAGAGAGGAAAAACACCCGGGCTTCCAAGCCAAGAGTGCCCTATTAAAACTGCTTAGAATGAAGGTTTTTATTGGATTTGATTGTTTGTGCATGCATGTGTGAGTGTGTGTGTGTGTGTGTGTGTGTGTGTGTGTGTGTGTGTCCAGGGATTGAGCCCAGGGGCATTCTGCCTCTGAGCTACACCCCCTATTTTTGTTGTTGTTGTTGTTGTTGTCATTTTTGAAACAGGGTCTCACTAAGTTGCTGAGGCTGGTCTTGAACCTACAATCCTCCTGTCTCAGCCTCCCAAGTACTGGGATTACAGGTGGGTGCCACCACATCCAGCTAGGACAAAGGCTTTTAAAGCCATCCACACAATTGTCTGCTTAGACAGGAAAAGATGTTTCCCCTTAACTGCATAAAAATTACTTTGGTATATCTTTGGGATTTCTCTTATTAATAAACATCTGAGCCGGGCGTGGTGGCGCACGCTTGTAATCCCAGTACTTTGGGAGGTGGAGACCGGAGGATCTGGGTTCGCAGCCAGCCTCAGCTTGCTCTCTCTCTCTCTCTCTCTCTCTCTCTCTACTTAGTGAGGCCTCTGCAACTTCATGAGACCCGGTTTCAAAATAAAGTATAAAAAAATAGGGCCGGGGGTGTAGCGCGGAGGTAAAACACCCCTGGGTTCAATCCCCGGTACCGCAAAAAAATAAATAAATAAATAAACATCTGAAAGCTAATGTGTATATTGATTAATGTTGAAATCTGTTCAAGGATATGAGAGAGTCAATTTTACAATAAGACATTATTATACTTTAATAGAATATTTTGTTAAAAAATAGAAGAAATGGGAAGATTTAAAAACAAGAAAACACCCAAAGATCTTATCCAGAATTCAGCCCAAAAAGGCAAAGAAATGGAAACTGTGGAAGAGGAAAAACAGACATGACAAAGGATAGGATGAGAAGGTGGGAAGCACAGGGAATCAGGATTCCTTAAGAACAAAGAAAAAAAAAATTTTTGTGGTACTGGGGATTGAACTCAGGGGCTTCTACCTCCAAACTACACCCCCAGCCCTATTTTTTATTCTTTATTTTGAAACAGGGTCTCACTAAGTTGCAGAGGGCCTCACTAAGTAGCTGAGGTTGGCAGCGAACTTGCGATCCTCCTGTCTCAGCCTCCCAAGTACTGGGATTACAAGCGTGCGCCACCACACCTGGCTAACAAAGAATAATTGAACATTAAATGGCAAGAAATCTTCCAGAGTTGATAAAAGATAAAAATCCTCAGATTTAGGAATTAAATGAATCCCAAGCTAAAAAACTAGAAGTGAACCCCAAGACACATCATTGTGAAACTAGATCACTAAAATGAAGAGAAAATCTTAAAAGCAGCCAGGGAGATGGGCATGGTGTGCACGCCTGTAATCCCAGTACTTGGGAGGTTGAGACAGCAGGATTGAAGGTTCAAGACCAGCCTCAGCAATTTAGCGAGGCCCTCGGCAACTCAGTGAGACCCTGTTGCAAAATAAAAAATAAAAAGGGCTGGGAGTGTAGCTTGGAGGTAGAATGCCCTTGGGTTCAATCCCCAGTGCCACAAGGACAAACAAACAAACAAACAAGGAAAAACAAGCCAGGGAGAAAATAGAGCTTATCTCAGCCAGGCACATGCCTGTAATCCCAACACTTGGAAGACTGAGACAGGTTCTGGGCCAGCTTCAACAACTTAATGAGACACTCAGCAACTTAGCAAAACCTGTTCAAAATAAAAACTAAAAAGGGCTGCAGGTATAACTTGGAGGTAGAATGCCCCTGGGTTCAATCCCTAGTACCCCCCCCCCAAAAAAAGACAGTGAGAGAGAGCTTACCTCTAAAGGAGACCATCCGCAGATTTTTCTCATTTGCAGTAATAGGTCAGGAGTAAAATATTTTTCAAGTATGTAAAAAAAAATGTCAACCTAGATGACAGAGGCATCTATCATTTAAGAACAAGGACAAAATAAGACATATTGGTTAAAACTTAGGTGATTGATAGATGATAGATGATAGATGATAGATAGATTGATACGGATATATGCAAGTTTACCTTATCTCAAGTTAAAGCATTCAAGTGTCTCACAGTGTGCATAGAGGCCAACAGCTAACTGTCCCCCAGTGTGGTGTTCTCTACTCTGTCCTAATAATAGAATCCCCGCCCTTGCACATAGCCACCCAGTTAGAGGCAATATTTTCTAATACATACCTGGTTCAGGTTAAAGAGAGGATGGGAGAGGAGGAATCTGAGACAGGAACTAAAGACAAGCAAGAAGAAATGGGGGACACAAGGGAGAGGAGGACATGGGGTCAAAGGACAATTTTGCTTTTTTCTCAAGAGATACTAGAACACACATGTTTATGTGTGTGATCCAATGGAGGAAGAAATTATTCAAAATTCGAAAGGGAGCTGGATGTGGTGGCACACGCCTGTAACCCCAGTACTTGGGAGGCTGAGACAGGAGGATTTCAGGTTCAAGACTGGCCTCAGCAACTTAGTGAGAATTGTAGCAACCCAGCAAGACCCTGTTTCAAAACAAAAAAAGTAAAATAGGGCTGGGGGTGTGTAGCTCAGAGGTAGAATGCCCAGGGGTTCAATCCCCAGTACCACAAAAAAAAAAATCAAAAGAGGAAGCTACAAAAAATGAAGGTTTTGAGAGGACAAGAGGGCTGCAGAGCACGTGTCATAGGAGGGGTTGGCCTTGATAGAGCAGGGACCTGCCCTGTTATATAATAGCATAATGATTTTCTAATGTCAATGCCACCTTGTTATACCTGTTTAGGTTTTATTTATTTATTTTTGTTTTGTTTTGGTACTGGGGATTGAACCCAGAGGCATTCTACCTCCAAGCTACACCCCCAGCTCCTTTTTGTGTGTGTGTGTGTGTGTGTGTGTGTGTGGTACTAGGGAATTGAACTCAGGGGCATTCTACTTCCGAGCTATGCCCCCAGCCCTATTTTTTATTCTTTATTTTGAAACAGGGTCTCATGAAGTTGCGGAGGGCCTCACTAGGTAGCTGAAGCTGGCAACGAACCCAGATCCTCTGGTCTCAGCCTCCCAAGTACTGGGGTTACAAGCGTGCACCACGCCCGGCTCCCCAGCTCCTTTTTAATTTTTTATTTTGAAACAGGGTATTGCTAAGTTGCTTAGGGTCTCGCTAAATTGCTGAGGCTGGCTCCAAGCCTGCGATCCTCCTGTCTCAGCTTCCCAAGTACTGGGATTACAGGCATGCACCACCACATCCAGCCCCAAAGTGTGTGTTAAAGCATTTGAGCAAATATATCTGGGTTAATTGCTAGCTATTTTTCCCATCATTTCTAAAATGCACAAAGGAGAATGGGTTCTCTGAAGGTTAATTGAAGGACGCAGGAAGAAAGCTGTTAAGGAGGTGACATGCCCCAGATGGCCGTGAGGATGACGGAGGGGCTCACAGACCCAAAGGTGCCTCCTACGCAGAGAGCAGGCAGAACCAGGGACAGTGCATGAGGGAATTGGTCCAGTGCTATAATTCAGTAATGGAGTTTTCTGGAGTTCTAGTGGTATGGAGAAGATGTAGTCACGACCTGGAGACCAGTCCATGGGAAAGAGCCAGAGGAAAATTAATTTGCACTTGACATGAAACACATACTCGGGGTGTTCATCAGAGTCAATTATACGCAGTGGGACATTTAAGAGAACTTCCTTTTTCCTCCTTTAATGAGTATGTACTGTCAGATAACATTGTTCTAAGTCTTGCTTTTTAGTAAACAGTCAACAACCTCTGATGCCTGTAACCCGGTGTTTAAGTGTCTATAAGAGGGATTAAATCGGGTGACTACGCATTACCAGAAGCCCTAGGATTTGCATACCATTTCCCACCAACACTTGGTTCCTCAGCACAACGTAGGACGCCAGCCAGGCTGGCGGGCAGAGCCGTGGGAGAACACGGGCTGGGAAAAAGACCTCAGGAGGAGCTCCCTCGGCTGGCTGCCCGCCAAGGAGCCAGACGCCGCTGGCTGGAGGGGCAGGAGCAGTGGGCAGGGGGGCAGGGGGGCAGGAGGGCAGGAGGGCAGGAGGGGGGCACCACGCCCCGGCTCCAAAAGCACAAGTCGCTGGCCAAGAGCAACTGTGGAGTGCTAAGCCTCGACTTTCCATAGGGAACTTTTTGGGACAGTGATGGGAAGATGAGGCCAACAGACAGAACGCAATCAATCGGGCGAGGAAGGAGGGACGGAGGGGTGCAGCCGGGCCTTTGGTCCGCCCCTTTCCTGCCAGGCCTGCCTTGGCACATTTCTGTGGCCCTTCTCGAGATAACATGCGAGGGACTCCACTGACATGATGCAATGGCTCTAAGAGGTTTTGTTAAAGGGTAGAGAGAGCACTGCCACAGGCCGTCTTCTTCTAGCACACCTGGAAGACAGTTGGGCAGGAGCTATCATCCAAGATTTAGAAAAAGGGGGCTAGGGGGCCGGGCGTGGTAGCGCACGCTTGTAATCCCAGTACTTTGGGAGGCAGAGACTGGAGGATCTGGGTTCACGGCCAGCCTCAGCTCTCTCTCTCTCTCTCTCTCTCTCTCTCTACCTAGTGAGGCCCTCCTCTCTCTACCTAGTGAGGTCTCAACTTCGTGAGACCCGGTTTCAAAATAAAGTATAAAAAATAGGGCCAGGGGTGTAGTGCGGTGAGAGCCTGTTTCAAAATAAAAAATAAAATAGGGCTGGGGGTGTAGCTCAGAGGTAAAATGTCCCTGGGTTCAATCCCCAGGTCAAAGAACAAAGGGAAGGAAGGAAGGAAGGAAGGAAGGAAGGAAGGAAGGAAGGAAGGGAGGAAATGGACATCCCACTAGCAATAAGTGGATTATTATTAATTTGACTACTCCACAAATTTGTCCAGGGCCAACTCTGGCTACTCCCCTCTTTTTCCCTCCCCCCTACCTCCCCCCTTCCACTGTTCTACTGCTCTCTGTCTCCTTATTTTCATGAAGTCCCTTTCCTTTCCTATTTTCTCTCTGGCTTCCACATATGAGAGAAAACGTAAGACCTTTGACTTTCTGAGACTGGCTGGTCTCACATAGCTGGCTGTCCACTGGTTCCACCCATTTTCCTGCCAATGACATCATTGTGTTCTTCTTTATGGCTGAGTTAAATTCCAGTGTGTGTATGTGTTACCTGTCTTTCTTTCTATCTTTTTTTTCTTTTTGCGTGTGTGGTATAGGGATTGAACCCAAGGGTGTTCTACCTCTGATTCCCAGCCCTATTTTATTTTTTATTTTGAAGCAGGCTCTCACTAAGTTGCTGAGGGCTTTGCTAAGTGGCTGAGGCTGGCCTCGAACCTGCGATCATCCTGTCTCAGCCTCCCAAATACTAAGATTAGAGGTGTGCACCACCACACCTGGCTTATATAACAACTTCCATTTTTCTGGGTTGGTTCCTTTTTTTTTTTTTTTGCGGTACCAGGGATGGAACCCAGGGGGGTTCTACCTCCGCGCTACACCCCCGGCCCTATTTTTTATACTTTATTTTGAAACCGGTCTCACGAGGTTGCAGAGGGCCTCACTAAGTAGAGAGAGAGAGAGACAGAGAGACAGAGAGAGAGAGAGAGAGAGAGAGCTGAGGCTGGCCGCGAACCCAGATCCTCCGGTCTCTGCCTCCCAAAGTCCTAGGATTACAATCGTGCGCCACCACGCCCGGCTTGGTTCCTTTTTTTAATTTATTTTTTGGTAGTACTGGGGATTGAACCCAGGGGCATTCTACCTCTAAGCTATACCCGTAGTCCTTTTTATTTTGAAACAGGTTCTCACTAAGTTGTCGAGGGCCTCACTAAGTTGCTGAGGCTGGCCTTCAACCTATAATCCTCCTGTCTCAGCCTCCCAAGTACTGGGATTATAGATGTGCGCCCCTACACCTAGCTGGTTCCATAAATTGGCTATAGTGTAATTCAGATCTTTGGCCGATAGCATGACCATCTAGCCTGCAGGGCTGTTGCTCACCAAATTACAGGTGAGAGAGCTTCCAGCTTGCCTTCCCTAAAGGGTGCCCAACAGGCCCTCATTGGGGATGGGTATATCATATTGTGGTTATTTGTCTTAGAAATAATCCCTTGAGGACCAGAAGAGTAATGTAGGTCATTCACTTATCATTTAGCAAACATTTTGAAGAGCTTTTGTGGACTATACAAAGTCTCTGTTCACAATGAATGTATCAGTCAGACATAAAGAGATACCAACCATGAAATGCCAAGGCATATTGGGGGTGCATAGGTTGTGCAGATGGGCCACATCCACCCCAGCCAGGGCAGGCGCAGACTACTTCCAGGGAGAGTGGACACCCGGACCAAGCATGAGAGGATGAGGTCAGCAGCTGCCCCGACACAGCGGGGCGTTGAGGCTGGAGGAGGGCCTGTCAGGTACAAGCAGAGGTGTGGAGACACCATGGCCTGGAAATGAGACCTGAGAGGAGACAGAACACAGGGCGTGGCGGCGCACGCCTGTCATCCCAGTGCTCGGGAGGCTGAGACAGGAGGATGGCAGGTTCAAGGCTAGCCTCAGCAACTTAGCAAGACACTGTTTCAAAACAAAAAGGGCTGGGGTGTAGCTGAGAGGCAGAACGTCCCTGAGTTCAATCCCCAGCATGTAAATTAATAAATAAATAAGGTACGCCTCATCAGAAACCACCTTCCTGGTCAGGCCAGCCATTCCTCCAGGTGAGAGGCTGCTTGAGGCCTTTCTACCCTACCTGGACCGGCCCATACTGGTTTTCTTTGCGCTGCAAAGGGAGGTAGAGCACGAAGGATGAGTGGAATTGCCCAGGCGGCTTATGAGCTTTGGTTTCCCAATTGCCCAGATTACAGATTTCTGTTTCCCACCACCAGACTCTCCCAAAGGCACCAGAATGCTGCTGGCACCCTGGCCTAGGATTCAGGATCTTTTTAATGAATTGTGAACCTAACATTTGTGGAAAACATTGCACAACTTGGAAGGTCTGTGGTCAGATGGGGTCATCCGCAACTTAATCATGAGTGTAGACCCGTAAGAACTAGATTACAGCTTACACAAGCTGGGGACTGTTTATTGAAAACCAAAAGATCCCTTCCTCTGCCATGCATTTGCAGTTCTAGGTATCTGCAGCAGGGGGAATAAGGTTTCTTTTGACTGGCCCCCGCTGTGTAATTTCCGCTGATGAATACCTACAGTGTCTGTGTCTCACATAAAACAGAACCCCCCCCCCCGCTTTTTCCCATGAACTTGACCCTCTCAGCAGGATAGAGACAAGAGCGTTTGCTCAAACCCTTCATACATTCCTTCAACCTCTTAGACATTTTAGCCCCTTAGACAGTAATCACGTGTTTTAGTCAATGAGTTATTTAACCCTGGAATCAGATTCCTATTCCTTGGGGAAAATGACAGTTTCAATGAGGAACACTTCCTAAAACATTTTGCATTTTCTTTCATACTCCTATCTTCAGAGTGCTTCTAACTCTGAGCTATACTCCCAACTGTTCTTTTTTTTTATTTTGAAACAGGATCTTGCTGAGGCTGGCCTCAAACCTGAGATCCTCTTGTCTCAGCCTCCCAAGTACAGGCATGTGCTACTGTGCCTGGCTTAACAGGTGAGAAAACCAAGGCCCTTGACTTATGAGGATACTACAGCACTAATTAGAAAGATCAAGATTAAAATCTCTGTCTCCTTGTCCAGACCCTTCCCCATACTAACTGTGGTGACCCTCCTGACCCTGAATAGTAGGGTCTGAGCCCTACAATTTCTCACAGGTTATATTGTGTCATAAGAAATGAGGGAGGATTTCACAATTGACTTGTATTTCTAGAGTACTTAGTAGAGTACTACTAAGCTGAACTTTTCGACAGTAGGAGCTTGTATACTCCTAACACATCACAGTCATGATACAGTTCAGCGTGGACAAAGAGATGGGGCTTCACTCTGTTATGAAGCACCTCATTCTTACACAGAAACAAACAAACAAACAAAAAAGTCAGATGTGGTGGCACATACCTGTAGTTCCAGTACTTGGGAGTCTGAGACAGGAGGATTCTCAGCCAGCCTCAGCAACTTAGCAAGACCCTCAGCAACTTAGCAAGACCCTGCATCAAAATAAAAAAACAGGCCAGGTGTGGTGGCACACGCTTGTAATCCCAGTACTTGGGAGGCTGAGACAGGAGGATCACAGGTTCGCTACCAGCCTCAGCTACTTAGTGAGGCCCTCCTCAATTTAGTGAGACTCTGTTTTTAAAAAATAAAGAATAAAAATGGGGCTGGAGGTGTAGCTTGGAGGTAGAATGCCCTTGGGTTCAAGCCCCAGTTCTGCAAAAAAATAAAATAAATAAATAAAAATAAAAAGGGCTGAGCTGGGCGTGGTGGCACACGCTTGTAATCCCAGTACTTTGGGAGGCAGAGACCGGAGGATCCGGGTTCGCGGCCAGCCTCAGCTCTCTCTCTCCTCTCTCTTTCCCTGTCTCTCTCTCTCTCTCTCTCTCTCTCTCTCTCTCTCTCTCTCCTTAGTGAGCCCTCTGCAACTTTGTGAGACCTGGTTTCAAAATAAAGTATAAAAAAAATAGGGCCAGGGGTGTAGCGCGGAGGTAGAACGCCCCTGCGTTCAATCCCCAGTACCGCAAAAAAATAAAAAATAAAAAATAAAATAAAAAGGGCTGGGGGTGTAGCTCAGAGGTAAAACGCCCCTGGGTTCAAAACCCCAGTATCACAAAATAAATAACTAAATAAAGGGTAGGTGTAGATTAATGCTTCTCACACTGAGGACCTAGACATCGTCTCGGAAGCTATGAATTCTTCATGAGAACTTCTTTTTCTACCAACTTTTTATTTTTCTTTTTGTACTAGGTATTGAACCCAGGGGCATTCTACCTCTGAGCTATGTTCTCAGCCCCCCACCCCATTTTTAAATTTTGAAAACAAGGTCTCACTAAGTTGCTGAGGGCCTCACTAAATTGCTGAGATTGGCCTCCAACCTGAGATCCTCCCATCTTGGCCTCCTAACTACTGGGATTACAGGTGTGTGCCACCAGGCCTGGCTTCTCTACCAATTTTTTTTTTTTTTTTGCAGTACTGGGGATTGAACCCAGGGGCATTCTACCTCCGAGCTACACCCCCAGCCCTATTTTTTTACTCTTTATTTTGAAACAGGGTCTCACTAATTTGCGGAGGCCTCACTAAGTAGCTGAGGCTGGCTGCGAACCTGGATCCTCCGGTCTCAGCCTCCCAAGTACTGGGATTACATACAAATGTGCGCCACGTTGCCTGGCTTCTACCAACTTTTTAATTCCAAAAATTCAAACTTAACAGAAAGTCGAAAGAATAAAGCAAGAACATTCTCAACTCTTTCACTTGGGTGCACTAACTACTAGCATTTTGCCACATTAGCCTTTCTCTTGCATTAGAATTAGCATATTGATGGAAACTTGTATACGCTTTTATCTGACTGTGTTAGCTGTCTGCCTTATATGCGAGGGCAGCTGCCCACCACAGAGCCTAGGTGTCTGCTCCCTCTGACATCAGGCAGCGCTACTTTAGTTTCATGGGGTCCCCCAAAAGAACTGAAAATCCTCAACAATAG
Source organism: Glis glis (assembly GCA_004027185.1). NCBI lineage: Eukaryota > Metazoa > Chordata > Mammalia > Rodentia > Gliridae > Glis > Glis glis. The sequence continues at coordinate 9,035 of PVJS01032154.1, read as the reverse complement.
TCACATCAAGTGACGTCATGGGACCCCATGTAAATGAAGGTTGTCCAGTGATTTTAACAGGGAAAGGCATGGGGAATTTGAGTTCTCTCTCTTTTTTGAACATGTGCACGCCAGTATAGGCACATGAACACACAAAAACCTTCTCCTAGAAGTCATTACCATATTTCTGTTACCAGTAGCAATTCAGTTTGAGCAAAACAACATTTGGCAAATTAAATTAATGTTATCCAATAAAATTTTATTGGTTAGGTAGTAACATTTTATTGAATTTGTTCAACAGTTATGAGCATAAGGATTTATATCTATAATAATGTTGGAACAGGTTTGAGTAGCACTGGGACATGCAAACATGTATTTTTGGGAGCATCACAGGTTCAAGACCAGCCTCAGTAACTTAGTGAGGCCTGTGACAATTTAACAAGGCCCTGTTTCAAAATAAAAAATAAAAAGGACTGGAGGTGTAGCTCAGTGGTAGAATGCACTTGGATTCAATCCCCAATACTACGGAAAAAAAAAAAGAATATATTACTGGGAGGTGGTTGTGGTGTCGCACACCTGTTGTAATCCCAGTACTTGGGAGGCTGAGACAGGAGAATCGCAGGTTCAAGGCCAGCCTCAGAAACTCAGTGAGACCCTCTTTCAAAATAAAAATAAAAGAGGCTGGGGATGTAGCTCAGAAGTAGAATGTCCCTGGGTTCCCAGCAAAAAAAATATACATAAATATTTTACTGGGGTAGAGATTACATTAATTCAGTTTGTAAACAATGAACAAAACATTGACGTTTGGGAGACATGACTCAAGTTGGCATAAGTGGGTTTCTTTACTCCATTTCGGTATCTTGGGATTCTGTGTGATACTGTTTGAAAAAAGTTTCAATACCACTCATCTAGATTATTTTGAAGAATCCTTTCCTCCTTACCAACTGTTGTTAATCAGCTTTCCACCACTGTGACAAAATACCTGAGGAAAATAAACTTAAAGGAGGTAAAGTTTCTTTTGGCTCATGGTTTCAGTCCATGGTGAGTTGGCCCTGTTGCTTTGAGCCTGTGGAGACCCAGTGCATCATGGTGGGAGTGTGCGGTAGAAGAGCCTGCTCACTTCATGGCAGCCAGAAGTAAAAAGAAAGGAGGCCAGTGACCTAACTTCCTTCTACTAGGCCCCACCTCTTTTCTTTCTTTCCTCCTCCTCCACCTCCTCCTCCTCCTCCTCTTCCTACTCCTCCTCCTCTACCTCCTCCTCCTCCACCTCCTCCTCCTCCACTTCCTCCTCCTCCTTCTCCTCCACCTCCTCCTCCTCCACCTTTTCCTCCTCCTCCTCTTCCTCCTCTTCCTCCTCCTCCTCC
>PVJS01032153.1:0-22960 GCA_004027185.1 Glis glis | reverse complement strand
CATGCACGCACTTCTATTCCAGTCTAAGCAGTCTAGTTATAGATCCTCCCCAGTTTTCTTACCAACTTTCTGTCAAAGGCATGAATTCAAAGGTAGGTGGATATACACACTTCTGCAAGGTGATTTTTTTCATTGCATAGTTCCCTCTTAAATGAAAAGCCTTCATTTCTGAGCTACAACAGACCCACATATCATTTATTGTATTGGGTTTTGTAGCTGTCCCTCCATGATGGGGTATTTCATTTTGCTGGGCTCTCTTGGATATTCTTTTATTAAGACCTTTCCCAGAAATCTTACCTAGTACATAGTACCTCAAAGCTCTGTTTCTCTCATAATTTTTCCTATATAATTATAGTGTGTACATTGTACCTTTCAATGTGCTAAGTCACTACTAGACATGGAAAGATGAGTTCTGAGAGTAAGTTTCGCATAGAGAGAGAATGATGCTGGGTTAGTTTAGGATAGGGAGTGTGTGCACCTGTACCTTGTATAAGAGAAATAAAGTGATACTTTTATGCAAAACAAGTAAAACTGACCATGTGTGTATCTTGAGACATTTACTCTGGGATGACTCAATTTATAAGGAATATGTAATAAGTAAAGACATGCATGTACTTAGCAACTTGACTTTAAAATATATAAAGTAAAAACGGGCAGAATTGCAGGGATGAATTGACAAATCTACAGTCACCATGAGATATATTAGTACATCTCTCCCAAAATCAGACAGATCAAGCAGAGAAAAATACACAGGAGAAAAATATGAACAACTCACATAATAGTTAACATATGGAATCAAAGGTATATATCAAATCACTATACCTATCATAGTATTATATACATAATTTACAATAAGTATTTAAATATAAAATATTATTTATTGAAAAATGATCTAATCAGCTCATTTATTTTCTGTACATGACTCCCAACTAAAGTTAGTTACTTTTATAACATGTTCCCCTAAAATATGGCCACTTCAAAAAAGAAATGAATCAGTTAAATTAATTCATTAGCATTTCATAAACAATCTAATTAACCTAAATTTTGTAGAAAAGATACATTTAACCATTTTTTTTTAAAAAAGCATCATCTAAAGAGGATCTAGCTCAACAGGCATGTTAATGCACTGGGCATCATGGACAGGCTAAGAAGTGGTTTTCAAGTGAATCATCTGGAGGGCTTCTTCAAACAAGATTATTGAGCCGGGCTTGGTGGTGCATGCTTATAATCCCAGTACTTGGGAGGCTGAGACAAGAGAATCACAGATTGGAGGGCAACCTCAGCAAATAGTGAGACTCTCATCAACTTAGTGAGATCCTGATTCAAAATAAAAATATAAGGCTGGGAGTGTAGCTTGGAGGTAGAATGCCCCTGGGTTCAACCCCCAGTTCCAAAAAAAAAAAATTGGGGGGGACCCACTTCAGTTTCTGTTTCTACCATAGGTCTGAGATGGGATCTGAGAACTTGATTTTAACAAGTTAACAAGTTACCATCAGACAATGATGCTGCTGGTTTGGGGACCAGGCTTTGCGGATGGTTCTAAATCACACCAGCAGATGGCTGCTGAGTCACCCAAATTCCCAAAGATGTATTTCAGATATGGATGGACAAGACATCAATCTTGGAATGTGTGGCACACAAAGCAATGCTTTAAACTAGACTAACCATCCTGTATGTGAGAAGTTTAACTCTGCTGTTTAGTATTGAAAAGGTCAGAAGGTGAGCCAGGGAGAGGTGACTGCTGGGTAGCTACCAAAAGTGGGAGACATTATAGAGATTATGCTAAACTTTCTCCATTACCCAAAGCCTATATTGCTTTGATCTAGAATATACTCTACCTTCTAATTCCTCTACACAGGATTTAAAAATCTTCTAGATAAGGTTGGCTCTTTTTCCATGCTTGTCTCATTCATGAATAACACAAAACAATATAGTAGAGTTTCTTTTGTTATGTCAATTTTCCTACTAAACTGAAAGCTTCTTGAGGGCAGAGGTACTTTATTTTCATCTTTGATTATCCTGTACTCAATATTGTTCATGAAAATATATTTCCTAGATAAATGTTTGTTAAATGAAAGCCCTTTATAAGCAAAGATCTTACCTCGTCCATCCATTAGTCAGCATGTCTTCCCAGCACTGGGTAGAGTGCCTCATATTGAAATGAATATGTATGAAATTAAATTGAAAAGGCACAGCAGGGGACTATCTCTAATATCTACCAGTATTAGATTGAAGGGGAAAAAATCTCCAAAGCAGATATCACCTTGTTCCCTGTTGAACCACTCTGTGAATGAGCTGATGAAACCATCTGCTATTGGTCCAGTATAGAATACATGGTACTGAGACCCTGCAAGGAGCTACCCTGATTATGCCAACTCTGTCAGTGTCCTAGGTTGGTGGTATTGTTCCTTAGTAGCCTTTGGCACTGGTTGCCACAGCCCCATCCGGTACCGTAGGCTGTAAAACACCAACCCTAACAGAAATCCTGTCTATGAGAGGCACTTGGTTGGCAGAGTGAAAACAGAGTAATGAGATGCCATCTGCATTTCCTACTACAGAGCTCAATTAGTTGATTGATTTGTAACACTTTAAAAAACATTTTCTAGGCAAAGCAAATTAGGAGAGTGTTTTATAATGTATTCAGTCTAATTAAAACTGTACTAAGTGGTGTACTTTGCTTCTTGGTTTCAGGAAAAAAAATCACAAGGAGGTCACATATCCTATTGATTTTTAACCCCCTAAGCAGGAGTAAAATAACATTGTTAAAGGTTGTATTATCTAGAGTTACAGGAGTGCACCTCTTTAAAAGCTTTGCTGTAATTAGAAGGTAGAAGATTGGGATGCCAGAGAAGGTTGGAGGATGCCTGAATAAAATGGGCGGGGGTGGGGGGAACTGGTAACAAACTCTGAATTTGAATAACCAACAGCACCTGCTTCCTGTCACCCACAAAAGTGCTTTTATCATCCAAAAGTGAAAAGAAAAGTCTGCAACCATTCCAGATGCATCCTAAGGTGTAAGAACAAGTTGGAAAGGTTTAATGTACTTGCAGGCCTTCACTACTGAGGTGGATGCATAAACAATCTCCTGGTACCAGACTTTTCCAAGTTTGGGTAGTTTTACATATCAATCTGGTTCCTTCCTCTCACATCTCTGATTATCACTATCTGATGGCTTTCTCCCTATTCCTCCTGGCTGTCACATTACCAAATGCTAACAGGTTTCCAAATTGTTAGTCGTTTGATTAAACCCTTAAATTGTTGGAGACGTGTGCATGGGTAATTATGATTTATTTAAAACCACTTTGTTTGTGTTGCTCTTGTCTTATTTTCTTCAAAGCCAATTACTGAGAAATTGATTGGATTGGTTTAATTTTGGGACTTCAGAACACATCCCTCCACATAATTTTTTTGAAAGAAAAAAGAAAACAAAACAGAATGGAGCACCCTGTGTAAATCTGTATATTTCATTTTGTTGGAACTCCTGTAGCATGTGTCTGAGTGGCTAAAATAAGCACTGAACTAGAACAATAATAGTCACCTTTTGGTAGAAGAGGTTAGAGTAAATCAGTTGAATTCACTGTTTCTGTTCCATCTTATTTGTCTAAATTACTCCTACTTAGTACGCCAGACTTTCTTCTGATTCTGTTGCATTTCTGTTCCCAACTAGAAATGCCCACAAGATGCTCATGATACCACTGCCCTATAACATAAGACATTCTTTTTCCTACTGTGAATATTTTGATACTTCATTACTTCAATTCTTTTTGGAAGAATCCCAAATTGACCAACCTAGTAATAAATTCTACCCTCTACTTACTCTAGGAAATACTTCCATGAGTGTCTCAGTCAGCTTAGACTGCTATAATAAAATGCCAGAGACTGCGTGACCTAAATAATAGACATGTATTTCTCACCATTTTGGAGGCAGCGGAGTACATGATTAAGGTCTCAGCAGATTCTGTTATTGGTGAATTCCCACCTCCTCACCTTCTTCTTACTGTGTCCTCACATAAAGAAGGGAGAAAGAGCTCTCATCTCTTTTCCTTTTCTTGTAAAGACAAATCCCATAATGGCAGCCCCATGTTCAAGACCTCATCCAATCCTAATTACTTTCCAAAGCTTCCTTCTCCAAATATTGTTAAAATTGGTTTTGAGCTTCAACATATAAATTTTAGAGGATACACCTTCAATAGAAGTGAGGGTCTCACTTTTTGTTTCTGATCCTTCCCAACCCATACCCACAAAGGGCCTCAAAACATTGCCATTCACTTTCACATTCAATTAATAAATTAAACAAAAGATGCAATTACCACCAGTTTCTTAGGATGGGCAATTGCTTAAAAAAGATTGTGAGCAAATAATTATTGAGAATTAATTTCTTCAGGTTGATAATATCCTCTGTAAATTACTAACAGCTCATCTCTAAGTGTATGTTATGGGGAATACCTCAGAGAGACATTTCAGTATAACCTGTTTAAGTAATTTTCTTTTTCTTTTCTTTTTTTTTTTGCGGTACCGGGGATTGAACCTAGGGGCGTTCTACCTCCAAGCTACACCCCCGGCCCTATTTTTTATCCTTTATTTTGAAACCAGGTCTCACGAAGTTGCGGAGGGCCTCACTAAGTAGCTGAGGCTGGCCACGAACCCGGATCCTCCAGTCTCGCCTCCCAAGTACTGGGATTACAAGCGTGCGCCACCATGCTAGGCGTAATTTTATTTTTAAAAGGACCCCATAATAGGCTTACCTTCCCAAAGACAAAGATTTTAAAAGATTGCCTCTGTGGGAATCTACTAATTCCTTAAAGGGTCCTTTCACTAAGAATATAATGAATACATACTAAAAAATAAGACAATATAGTACTTGTAATTTTAAATATTACTAATGGGACTGGAAATAAAAATAATTGCTATTTAATTACAGAAATGTATATAGTTCGATGCACAAACACCTGATAGAGGATAATGACATCGGACACAGAAAATGTTCTGTGGCTGCTGGGGAACATTTGACAATAATTTACATGTTTAATTGAGTTGCTGTGAAAGGCTCATTGTGCAATTACATGTTCACTTAGGTGCTCAAATAGATACTGGAAATACCTATGTTTCACGTGTATCAATTGCCCGAATTGCTTCTGCAAAACAACTTGTCCATCTCCTTAGGTGTGGGTCTCTACATATGATTGCACGTTACCAGTGTTTAACACGCCTTCCGCACTTAGGTTTGATGGCTCAGTCTTGCTCAGAGCATTATGGCCATGCTGTCTATTTATGGAACAATATTGCCCTCTGGCAGTGAGGCAGCCAGTGGTTTTAATAACTGTTTTATGTCATTTTGACAGCTTTTAAACTAGTCACACCCAGCAGTTTAGGCCAGAAGGGAAACATCAGCGAATGCCTGCAGGAGTTTTATATTACAAAAACCTGTATGTGCGTTTATATTAGGAAAGTGCTACAATTCTTGCTTTAAAGGAAAGCTGCCTTTCCCAAGAGGCGGACTGAAATTTTTCCACTGTAAAGCTTCAGAAAAGTGCAAATAATAATGACAATATTGTGTGCATAATACAAGCAGGGAGCAGAACCATTCTCCCTTTGAGATTCATGAGCTGGAGCTCCACAAAGATCAACCCCTGTAAGCCGATCACAATACATCTTCCTGAAATGCATGTTCAGACACTCATGGGATCAAAACAAGACCTCAGGGTCATATCTGATCTTTTGGATTGAATCATCATGAGGAGAGTCTGGGCTTCATGAAAATGACCCAGAGCTGCTCACTGAAGCTAGAGAAACCAAAGACTGTGCAGCAGCTGCCAGTTCCTGGAGGGGTTTCTCAGCTGCTTCTTAGCCACTTACGCAAAGAGGACGACTCAAAAGAGCCAGGTGGGTTTTACCAGCTGGGGCTAGATTTACAGGGAGGGGGCTCTGCTATGTTTAGAAGTGCAGCTTCAACAGACAGCTGAGAAAGGCATAGCTCAGTAAGTACCCGCCTTTGCAGCCCAGTCGTTGCTGCTGAATGCATTTCTGGGATTACAGAGAGTAATTCTAGATCTCCTTTAAGGCAATGGGATAGGAAAACCAGGCCTTAAGCGGAGACTTTAAGTATCTTCTCCTCGATTCCCACTGTGGAACAGGTTGTCCATCTCTGAGAGAAGCCAGGACTCCCCAGAGGGAAGAGGAGATAAGAGCAGCAGTTTATACTTTTACTCCAGGCATGCACACACCAACACCTTCCAGCAAAATGCTTGGAAGTCCTCTGCACACTGATTTTCAGCTACTATTTCCTGTGTGACCTTATGTGTGAATGGACAGACACACCGTGGGTCTTAAGGGACCATTTTTGCAATTCTAATTCAATAATGGAGAAATTAAGGAAGTTAAACCCAGATATGAAAAAAGCCCAAAAGGATTATTACCAAAGAAAAAGAGAAAAAAAGGTGATAAATTCAGAAAACTTACTTTAAATGAATTCTCAAAGGAAATTTCAGACTATCCATTTACTGAAATAATCAAGAGTATGGATAACATTAATTAAATGCATTATACATAATGTTTAGGTAAAAATTTTGAATTTTTCTGCCTTGTGCTTTCTAAAAAAATAATTATTATCATTCAAATATATCCTCAGTGAAAAAGGGAAGGATTTGTCTCAGTAGATAATTAAAACAATTATTTTAATTGCATGAGACATAAACAAAAATAGCCTCAATTATCTGATCAACTCAGGTGAATAAAGGCTATTAAGGTCCATTTTAACTGACTCAAGAATATGTGTTACAAATAGAGCCACATCTTCTTGTAGGTAAGATGTTAGGAGAGCCTCAGGTTGTCACTGAATGACAGAGAAAATGAAGAGACAGGGTTGGGCTTCAGTGTGGTGACTTACGTTTCAAAAACAGACCCAACCTGCAAAAAACTAGAGAGCTGATACCACCAGTACCAGTCTCAGCCAACCATTCCACCAGGGACCCATCCAAACAACCTATTTTCCAAATGTTTTCAAAAGAAACAAATTACTCTAAAAGCAAAGCAACTCATTTTTTCCTAGTAATGCTGCAGGAAGACTTTTACCCACCTCTCTGCATTTCTAATTCAAAAACTGTCTTCAGATCTCCCTCACAAACTGCTTTCACTTCACAGAGATTCTCCTTTCAAGAGCTTTGTGGGTCAGGAATGACGCAGAAGGAACTGGGGTCTGTAATTTTTATTGTGTTCCGTTTGGCTTTTTTGTGGGCATAAGTAGTACAATTCATATCTGAAAGCATAATTGGGGGAAGAAATTACATATACCAACTTTAGAAGAATAAAAGCCCCAACTCTTTCTAGGTTTAAGTAATAGTAACAATAATAATGGTAATAATATCAAAAACAAGGATAATACTTGTCACTACTTCTTAGAGGAACACTGTGGGCTAATTAATATTCATAAATTATGTTTTTCAATAACAAATCCTGTGATGCCAATGTTATTATTTCCATTTTACCTATGCAGAAAATAAGAATAGGAAAGGTAAGTTCGTGTTGATTGTTCAAGGGCCAGAGCTAAGAATTTGAACTTAGGTCTATCTTCCTTTAAAACCAATTTTTAAAATAATCTTGTACTATTGTTATTTCTCCTTATTAAAAGAGCCATATGGCTGGGAGCAGAGTCACACACCTGTAATCTCAGCAACTCAGAAGCCTGAGGCAGGAGGATCACAAGTTTGAGGCTAGCCTGGGCAACATAGCAAGACCTTATCTCAAAATTAAAAAAAAAAATTATAAAATGGGATGGGGATGTAGCTCAGTGGTAGAGCACCCCTGGATTCAATCTCCAGCACCATAAATCAACTAATTAATTATCTAATTAATTAAAAGAGCTATAGGTAGGCTATGGTAGGTGGCAGGATAGAACATGATTTTTTTTTGCGGTACCGGGGATTGAACGCAGGGGCGTTCTACCTCCGCGCTACACCCCTGGCCCTATTTTTTTATACTTTATTTTGAAACCGGGTTTCACGAAGTTGCAGAGGGCCTCGCTAAGGAGAGAGAGAGAGAGAGAGAGAGGGAAAGAGAGAGAGCGAGAGAGCTGAGGCTGGCCGCGAACCCGGATCCTCCGGTCTCCGCCTCCCAAAGTACTGGGATTACAAGCGTGCGCCACCACGCCCGGCTACAACATGATTCTTAAACCTCCCTGTATCCACACCCTTTGCTATGTGGCTTTGGAATGACTCCCACTAGAGCAGAAGAATCTATTTTCCCACCCACGTTGATCTGGGATTTGGCATGTGACTCACCATGGCCAGTAGAATGAAGCAGAGGTGACAGTGGGCTAGAAGCTCTCAGCCTAGGCTTTCCTTGGCCCTGGTTCATCTGTCTTTCTTCTTGTGCCCAGTCATGACTGAGAAGAGCATGCCCTAGCCAGCCCACTGATCCCAGAAGGGGAGTGAAGGACAGGTGGGACAGAGCTGCCCTGATGAATTGCTAATAAACCTTAGAAGACCCCAATATCCATGCACACTAATAAATGATCATTGCCACCAGAGATTTGGAGTAGTTTGTTACAATAACTATAGCCTTTCTAAGGTCTATTTTAAAGATTGGTTGCTCAAATGTATGGGTGTACAGGTACACACACAACATATATCCAAACTGAGTAGAAGTCTTTGTAGAGACTTCCAATATAACCATTTTATAAGCTAAGAGTAAATCCATTCCTTTTTAGTTTTTTACATTTTATTTAGCCATTCATCCATTGATGGACATTTGAGTTGTTTCCACTTTTGACTATTATTTTTTATAATTTTATTGGCATTTTGTAATCATACATTATTGAAGTTCAAAGTGATACAAACACACATACACACAGCACTTGGTCTGTTTCCCTCCACATCCCACCTGCCCCCTCCCAACCCTGGTACATGTTAAGGAGATTGGTAGTGATACCTTCACATATGGACATAGCAATATTTGAACTGTTTCCTTCATCAAGTCTCCCTTTTCCCCACCCTACCCCCTGCTCCAATTTCCTTCCACTATTCTATTGGTCTCTTTCCTCATATATCTAAAGTCCTTTTTGCCTCCTATTTTCTTTCTAGCTTCTAAGATAAAACATATGACCCTTGACTTTCTGAGACTGGTTGATCTAAGTATAATGTTCTCTAGTTCCATTCATTTTCCTGAAAATGACATAATTTTGTTCTTCTTTATGGCTGACTAAAATTTCATTATATGTACATACCATATGTTCTGTGTATATTCATCTATTGACAGAAACCTAGGTTGGTTCCATAATTTGACTATTGGTATTGTGCTGCTATAAATGTGGATATGCATGTATTCTGTATTATTCTGTACACTGTAGTATTCTGACTTCAATTCTTTTGGAAACAAACCAAGGAGTGGTATAGCTGGGTCATATAGGGGTTCCATTCCTAGTCACTTGAAGAATATTTATACTGATCTTCATAGAGGTTGTACTAATTTACAGATCCTCCAACAGTGTATAAGGTTTCCTATTTCCTCACATCCTCATAAGCATTTATTATTTTTGAGTTTTTGATGGTTGCCATTCTAAATCAAATTAGATGGAATCTCAGTGTAGTTTTGATTTACATTTCCATGATTGTGAATAATGATGAATATTTTTATATTTATTGGTTATTTGTATTTCTTCTTTCGAGAAGTGCTTAATCAGTTCAACTGCCCATTTTATTGGGTTATTGTTTTTTAATATTAAGTTTTTTTAAGTTCTTTGTGTATTCTAGATAATAACCTTCTCTCAGAGGATTAGTTGGAAAAGATTTTTCTCCCATTCTTCAGGCTTTCTCTTCAGACTCTTGATTTCCTTTGCTGTGAAGAAGCTTTTAAATTTGATGCCATACTATTTATTGATTCTTGGTTTTATTTCCTGAGCTTTGGAGGTCTTATGGAGGAAGTCTCTACTTGTGTCTATATGTTGGTGAGTTGGTCCTATGTTTTCTTCTAGTAATATCAAAGTTTCTGGTCTAATTTCTAGGTCTTTGATCCACCTTGAGTTGACTTTTGTGCAGGGTGAAAGATGGGGGTCTAATTTCATTCTTCTACATATGGATACCTAGTTTTCCCAGCACCACTTCTTGAAAAGGCTGTCTTTTCTCCAGCTTATTTTTTGGGCTCCTTTGTCAAATATTAATTGGCTGTGTGAGGATTTGTTTTTATATATTCTATTCTATTCCCTTGTTTTAAGTGTCTGTTTTTGTGTCAATACCATGTGGTTTTTGTTACTGTAGCTCTGTAATATAATTTGAAATCTGGTATTGTGATGCGACCAGCATAATTCTTATTGTTCAGAATTGCTTTGTCTGTTCTGGTATTTTGTTCTTCCATATGAATTTTAGGACTTTTTTTTTCTAGCTCTGTGAAGAATGTTATTGGTATTTTGATAGGGTTTACATTGAATCTGTAGATCACTTTTTCTAGTGATCTACAAAAGTAGATACTTCTTCTGCCTATTCAAAAACATGGGAGGTTTTTGAATCTTTTAAAGTTTTCTTCAACCTATTTCTTTAGTACTCTATAATTCTCAGGTAGTGGTCCTTTACCTCGTTGGTTAGATTTATTCCTAAGTTTGTTTGTTTGTTTGTTTCTCTCTCTCTCTCTTTCTTTTTGAGATTATTGTGAATGGAATTGTTTTCCAGATTTCTTTTTCAGTGTATTCGTGATTGGTGTATAGAAAAGCTTTTGATTTTTCAGCTGGGCGTGGTGGCGCACGCTTGTAATCCCAGTACTTGGGAGGTGGAGAACAGAGGATCCATGTTCGCGGCCAGCCTCAGCTACTTAGGCCCTCCACAACTTCGTGAGACCCAGTTTCAAAATAAAGTATAAAAAAAAATAGGGCCGGGGGTGTAGCTCAGAGGTAGAACGCCCCTGGGTTCAATCCCCGGTACCACAAAAAAAAAAAAAAAAAGAAAAGCTTTTGATTTTTTAAGCTGATTTTGTATCTGGCTACTTTGCTAAATTTGTTTATCATCTATAGAAGGCTTCTGGTTAAGTTTTTTGAATCTTCTAAGTACAAGATCATGCCATCTGCAAACAGACATAATTTCACTTCTTTCCCTATTTGTATCCCTTTAATTTCTTTCTCTTGTCTTATTGCTATTACTAGAATCTCAAGTACTATATTGAATAGGAGTGGTGATAGTGGGCATCCTTGTTCCTGATTTTAGAGGAAATATTTTTAGTTTTCCCCTATTCAGTATGATGTTGGCATTGAGTTTATTATATATTGTCCTTATGGTGTTGAGGAAAGTTCCTTGTATCCATCATTTCTTCAGTATTTTTAATATAATACACTGTCATAGTTTGTCACATGCTTTTTCTGCATCTATTAAGATGATAATGATTTTTGTGCTTGGTTATATTTATGTGGTGAATTAAATTTCTTGACTTGCTTATGTTGAAAAAGCCTGGAATGAAACCAACATGGTCATGGTGCACAATCTTCTTCAGGTGGTTTTGAATGTGAATTACTAGTATTTCATTAAGAATATTTTCATCTATGTTCATCAAGGATACTGATCTGTAATTTTATTTTCAGCATCTTTATTTGGTTATGGCATTAAGGTGATACTTGCTTCCTTGTTTTCAAAGGAGAGGAGATTTCAGTATTTTGTTTTTCCTTTAGAAAGCTATAACTATTCCACTTCCGTTTCTGTTCATTCCTCCATTAAAAAGCCAAGGGGATATTTTAAGATGATTTAGCTGCTTAGCTCCAGTTTGGGTCTCTGATGAATTTTACCTGATAACTGACACTTAAAGCAGTGTGCACTGCTGACAGATCAGTAAGAAAGAGGTATCTTGACCCCCCACAGGGCAGTGACAGTTCACTGCTCCTCTACCTAATTCCATCCTGGTTGTGCTCAGCTGCAGAATTATCTGAGGTGCTTTTGACTTTGAACAAGTTTAGCAGTGATAAGTAACTGAATTGGGAAGTAACTTTGCAACCTCAAACTTTGCCATTAATTGGCATCATGTCATTTATAATATAAGGCACCAAAGGCTAAATGCAGAAGGAAAAAAAAAGCATACATGCATACATTCACCACACTCACACACATGCACACACACACATCACAAGACATTTAAAGCTGTTCTCAGATTGTGATTAAATAAAGGAATTCCTTATAACTTTGACTTTTGGCATATTGACCTACCTGGCACTTGAAATGCAGTCTTAGCTGCATTCTTAGACTATCACTAAATGTATAAAATGAAGTGGAGAAGTGGCTTAATTTTTGTAAAAATCAAATCTAAACCATATTGTCTTTAAAATATCTTTCTTTTCTTTTCTTCGTTTTTGTGTGTGTGTGTGTGTGTGTGTGTGTGTGTGTGTGTGTGTGTTTCTTAATGTTCTTCTTAATGTGCTTCATGTTAACCCTAATGAGAAAATTAATCAGATTTGGATTTGGGTCCATTGTGACAAAGAAATACAAGCCAATATATTCAGAAGGTATGTGGTTTTATGGCTAAATGATTCCTTTTAAATAATATTTGCAAAAAACTGTGATGCATAAATAAAAATGTACATTTTATAATAGTGTGAAGTCTGTGAAACATACCTTAATTTTCTAATATCGAAGTGAGGAATGTATTTTTGTTTGACTTGAGCTAAACTTTTAGCAATATTTGTATAATTTCAATAACATACTAAAGGTTTACCTTTAGTATGAAACCCATATTTATGCTTCCCTTGGTGGTTTGTAGGGGGAATGTCCAAGAGATATTTTCTCTGGAAAAGAGGCTGACTGTTCCATCATTAGCATCTGCCATTTTTCGTTGGTTTGACTTACAAGCTAGTTTTTGTGTTCTGGTTTAAAGTTCTTCTATGTCTTCTGTATTTTGTTAATTTTTCTGTAATATTGATGTAATTAACACATGGAATCATTAACAAATCCTGGTTTGCTTGACAATTATTAAAACAGTATTTGCCAGGTATGATGCCGCAGGCCTCTAATCCCAGTACGTGAGAGTCTGAGACAGGAGGACCACAGGTTTGAGCTCAGCCTCAGCAGCTTAGTGAGAATCTGTTTCAAAATAAAAAATAAAATAGGGCAAGGGTGTATCTCAGAGGTAGAATGCCTCTGGGTTCAATCTCCAGTACAAAAAAAAAGTATTTATTTGCTCTGTGTTCACCCCTAAAGTACCATCTTGAAATCTGTAATTCTTTATGGGTGACTAATAGGCATCTTAAAATTAACTTCCTAAAGAGAACCCTTTGTTTCTCCCCTTCCACCAAATTTGTTTTGCCTCAGTCCTCTTCACCAACATAAATGACCTCACTATTCACATATTTACTCAGGGCTAAGCCTAAGGATTATCCTTGATTTCTCCTCTTCCCTCCATACTTCATCCAATCCATGTGCCAGCCCTACCAGCTTTGTAATTAGAATATATCTTCTCCCAGGGCTAACACCATAGTTTAACACACTATCACCTTTCATCTCAGTTGCTTGATACCTTCTTCTTGAGTTTCCTTGACTCTTTCCCCCAATATTGGACTCTCATACAACCTCCCAAGTGAGTATTTAAATACAAAGTAGGCTATACACAAGTCTTTGCTCAGAAACCTCCAGTGGCTTCCTAAGCAACCACTGAATAAATTTTGATTTTCTTATGTCAGCCCACAGTGATCTTTAATCAGTTCCCCATTAATCTCCCCAATATTTTCTCCTTCTGCTTCCTGTGCCTCCTCTACCCATTCAGGTCTTCTTGCTTTTTCCCAAATAGCCCACAGTCCTTCCTCCCTCAGAGCCTTTTCACTTGCTTTTCTCTCTGCCTAGAATACCAGTCCCCAGATTTTTGTTGGCTTGTTCTCTCACTTCCTCCAGGCTCCTTCTCACTTATCACCTCCTCAAAGAGATGTTCCTAAGCTCCCCTATTTAGCATAGCCCTTGATTCTCCATAGTCTTTTACCTTTTGTCTTTATTACAGTGCAGCCTACCATCCATTTGACAGCTGGGTACACTCTCAAGAAAGTGAATTCTGGATACAATTTCTAACATTTAATTTTACTTGTGTGTGTGTGTGTGTGTGTGTGTGTGTGTGTGTGTGTATGGCACTGGGGATTGAACCCAGGAGCATTCTACCTTCAAGCTACACCCCTAGCAGATTTTTAGTTTTCTTTTTTTAAACAGGTTCTAGTTAAGTTGCTAAGGCTGGCCTCAAGCCTGTGATCCTCCTGTCTCAGCCTCTCATGTACTGGAATTACAGGCATGCACCATTATGCCCTGCTTACTATTATCTTTTTTTGTTTTTGTTTTTATTTTTGTACTGGGGATTGAACCCAGAGCCATTCTACCTCCAGGCTATACCCCAGCCGGTGTGTGTGTGTGTGTGTGTGTATGATACTGGGGATTGAACCCAGGGGCATTCTACCTCTGAGCTACACCTCCAGCCCTATTTTTTTATTGTTTATTTTGAAACAGGGTCTCACTAAGTGGCGGAGGGCCTCACTAAGTAGCTGAGTCAGCCTCCCAAATACTGGGATTACAAGAATGTGCCACCACGCCCGGCTACTATTATCTTTTAATACCAACAAAAGATCTCCTATTGATACTTCAAACACTGAGTGTAGGGCTCTATTCTTTCCTGATAAAATTTATAATTCTGCTCCAACTCTTCTGGCTTTCATTGTCTATGAAAAAACTTAACCTGTAGACCATTGTGACTTTCATATTTACACTGATCAAGTCTTATAGTTAAATATAGAATGTCCCCTGAAGATCTCATAAATTGGTGTTCAGAGTTGATGTAATTGAGTCATGAGGTTTGTAATCTCATCAGTGGATAAATCCATTATACTGGATTTATCTATGTGGTAACCTAGGCAGGTAGGATGTGGCTGGAGAAGGTGGGTCCCTGGGTCGTAGCCTTCGGGATTCTGTTTGTGTCTTTGAATCCCATTGCTTGTACTCTCTCTGCTTCTGGACTCTGTGATGTGAGGAGCAGAGCCTGAGTGCTCTCCCTCTTTCTGCTTCCTGCTGCCATTCCCTGAGATCCATAGACCCTGACTTCACATGGACTGAACCCAGAATCTCCAAGAAACTGTGAGCAAATAAATCTTCCTTCCTCTAAATTGTGTGGTCAAGTTCTTTGGATTATAGCAGTGAGAATTTTGACTGAGACGTTCCCCTATTTATTAATGGTGTGTGATCTCATTTTTATTGCAGAAACATTCATTATACTAAAGTGTATTATACAGGATGTAATACACAGAAAATGGTACAAAGACTGGAATGACATATGCAAATTGATTATGGAGGGAAAAGATGTTTATTTTTCAATCCTTACATTCTGTATTTGATTATTCTTCCTATTCTGTTTCCATGTATTTGTGTGTTTCTTGTGTTAAGGGGGGGAACCAAAGTTAATGAGACCCCAAAATGAAAAAGTGAACATTTTTATAACAATCAGAAATAAGTATGTTAACATAGGCATATCATAGATATATATATACATTTGTGTAGACAGTTGATGACTTGTAGAAGTCACATTTAGCATGAATTCACTCAATGCTGAAGTGAAAATATATAAAATGCAAGTATTTATAATTTTTATATTTTCAAAAGAGTAAACATTATACAGATATACATACTTTCATTTTTACATCCTTTTATGGAATCTATGAATTATTCTAGGGAGGGAGGAAGGGAAACAGGGGTGGAAGAGAAAGATACACTAGCTAAGGGAAGAGAGAAGAAAATAAATATCACTCTTATTCCTTCACCTGAAGACAACTATGGAAATAATTGTCATATTTCTCTCATGTTTCATTTGTTAGGATTTTTTTTTCTCCCAGTCAAGCATGTGTTATAATGTGGGTCTCTGTGTGTTCCCTTTGGCAATTTTTAATGACAATTACAAGCTGGCAATTTATTTCTGAGAAGTAATTCTCTGCCCATCACAAGCTGTTTCTATCAGTGCTATTTCTTGTTATGGTTTCTTCTTCACTAGTTAAGTCTTAGAGTTCTTTATTTAGAATAGGAGCAAGCTGTTTTTTTCCTAAGGGATAGACTTTTATCCTTTGGCTACAGGACTTAATATTCCATTTCAGAAATTAAAACAGTTTCTATTGCCTTATGTGTCTTAAGTAATTGATATTTCTTAAACAATGAGATAACATTCACAATTGTCAAATAAAAATTAAGTAATTTTTAAACAAGTATATAATTTTCTACTGAAGCTAATGATAATCATGAATATTATATTTTTTTAGTCATGTGATAAGAAGGTTCCCTTCTCTTAAAAAGTTTATATAGTTGAGAATCACCCTTAAACCCTATGTGAGGATGGATGATTAAAAAAATAAAAGAGAGAGATGTCTTCACAGTTGACCTTTATGAATATGACATAAGAAGACTCCCAAAGAAAGATGACTCAACCATCTTTTCTTACCTATAGATTTTGCTACAGAACAAGTCATGCCATAATACAATGGTTTTAAAAATATTTATTATATCTCATGATCCTTTGACTTGGGAGATCTCTCCATGTGGTGTCTCTGCCTGGATAGGGCAGGCTTGTTGGTAGCAGAGGGTAGCAGCCAACAGGAGGGCGAGCCCCATCATGCAAACTCTATTCACATCTTTCACTGTGTGAGGTTGCTAGGTCCTACTGACCAAAGCCAGTCATGTGTCCAAACCCAAATCCAAGAAGGCAGGAGCTCTTCAACCTCTCATGGGAGGAGCTACGAAGAATTTGTATATATTTTGGCAATCTACTACAGACACCAAAAACTGAGAGGCTGTTTTCTCTTTTTTATTATAAAGGTTACAGGGCTCCACAACTGCATGATTTCCCCACACAGGAGTAACTACATGCTGTGTTTCATCTTCCACTATTTTTCAGAACTCATATAAATCATCTTTTGGGAGGAATAATAGAGCCCTCATTTAAAAAATATCTCTGAGCAGCCATCATTTATAAATATATATCATATATTAGAATTAGATATGGCTTGGGAATCAGTTGAAATATTCTAAGAATGCTGGTGGCGGTTTATTCAACCCAGGACAGCTTCTTAACATCAAACAGTCTGTATATACGTGATCCAGGATATGCTATTCACACCATGCTCTTAGTAATTTTGTATTTTAGTGCAATAATTTCTTGGCCAGCAATCATTAAATTTCTTGAGGGAAGGATGGTATTTTCTTCATTCTTACAAAACTGACTCTTTGGCTTGCAACTTATGCTGATGAGCCATTCTTCCCCAAATGAAGATTTGTTATAACAAATGGCAAATAATTCTCCACCTTGCATAATCTGCAACACCTTGTTTCTTCTACCTTAAAGTGTTTGTCTCTTCCTGTTTTCAAAATAATGAAGTCATCCTAGTCTTAATATTTAAAACCTGAAATTTTCATAATTTTAAAGTACATTTTCCATGCTATTTGATTTTCCATATCTGTACTTACTTCTCTAGTCTCCATTTTCTTTAAAGTTCTTCATTAAATGATTTTTTTCTTTCTGTTTCACTACATAAATTGTTTTCTTCCCTCTCCCAGGGGATCTCTGAAAATCCCTTGGATCATTAATTGCCAAAGACATTCAAAATTCTCATGTTGGTTTATTTCTATGTGAAGCAAGAGTTTTTCATCCTTAGAAATTGACATGAAACATTTTTAAAAATCTATGATCAGCCATAATTTATAAAGCTATATCATGTCTTATAATTAGATGTGGCATTAGAATCAGTTTCAAAAAGAAAATGGGACAACAGATAAGAAATATAGATAGAAGATTGATAGATAGATGATAGATGATATGCAGATAGATATATGACAGTAACATTTCCAAAATGAAATGAGGCAATAAATAAAAATTCAAGGTATAGATATATAATTAAACTATGATAAAATTATTACAAAAACTAACACTGAGTCTCTATGTTAACTTTTAAAGAGCTTAAAGGATTCTAAAATTTCTTTTTGAGAATGGGTGTGTAAGAAATATGGAAGGTCAGAAAAGTTTAAACTTGCTAATCACATCCTGAAAAGGTGTTGCTTGCAAGTTTAAAATACAGTTATTTTTCAGTGATAAGTGGCTCACCTTCTTTAAACTATTAAACTTCACAGATAGACACGCATTCATGTGCATGTACACATGCCAACACACATAGAGAGAGATACATCTTATTTGCATTTGAGGAAGAGAATGCTAGGCTCATCTTGTCCACAGATTTCTAATTTTATCTCTGTTTATTTAAATCCTCTTAGAATAGTTGAAAGAGATCTTCCCTAAACTAGATTCATAGTGGGCATTCTTAACCTGTCTATATCTAATGAATGGGACCAGGAAAAGTAGGCCTCAACTGAGCTAGAAAGATTGACTTCACTTCTCTGGAAAGATGAAGGGTTTGGATTAGATGATTCCACACATCTTTCCCAGTTCTAGTCATTAGTCATTTCTGACTCTATTATAGCTTTTCTATTTCATTCCCAATTCTCACCAAGAACATGAATGAAAGAAAGAAAAAGAAAGAAAGAAAGAAAGAAAGAAAGAAAGAAAGAAAGAAAGAGAAGAACCTAGTTAGCTAGCTACAGGAGGAAACAGATAAAACAATAATGTAGTGCATCGTTCAACTATTGGAACAATAATGCTGCATACCAAAATTCAGTGGTTTTTCATTGTTTGTTTGTTTAGGTGAGCTAGAATTGCTCTGCACTGGCGTGTGGTCACTCAATCTTGGCTTGAGGCCAAGGTCCTGAAGAGAGGGCTCAGGTCCACTCCATGTATGTTAATCTAGGGCTCATTTGAGATAAAGCAGCAGAAAGCTCCTGGGACATGTCCTTCTCCTGTGGAATTACACAAACCGAGTCTTGGCCAGACACCCATGATTGTGCCATATCTGCTGACATTCCATTGGTTAAAGCAATTCTTATGATCAAACTCAAAATTAATGAGGTTCAAAAAGTGAGACTTTTGTATGAAACATTGTAGGTGGAGAATGAAGCCAACAGCAGAGTGGATGAACCATCCAGAGAAGATAGCAGAGACTCAGCTTCAGGGAGAAATATTTGATTTTCTAAAGGAGAGATAGATATTTATGATTTTCTGTCATTTTTATTTTTAAATATTGGAAAGCAGTTTACTTTCTAAAAATTATGTTTGGGTAAAACATTGGCAACTAGATACAATTTGGAGGCTTCTACTTGCAACCATTGACCACAAGTCCCTCTCTATTACCAGTATCTGACCTTATCACTTTTTTTTTTTTGCGGTACTGGGGATGGAACCCAGGGGCATTCTACCTCCAAGCTACACCCCCATCCCTATTTTTTATACTTTATTTTTAAACCGGGTCTCACGAAGTTGCGGAGGGCCTCACTAAGTAGCTGAGGCTGGCTGCGAACCCGGATCCTCCGGTCTCCGCCTCCCAAGTACTGGGATTACAAGCATGCGCCACCACGCCTGGCTACCTTATCACATTTAACAAAGTTTTGAAATCTTTTTGTTGCATTCAATAGAGTCATCTCATTCTATCCAAAGCAGTTAAAATTTGGTCTGTTTTTTTTTTTGCCCTATCCTAAAAATGAAAGACTACACATGTATAATGATACAGTATTACATTACTTAGAACCATAATATTTACACAGTACCTTCAAGTGCAGTTGTCCCTTGATATCCTCAGGGAATTGGTTTCTGGAACCGCCCCCACACACACACCAAATCACAAGGATGCTCAATTCTCTTAAATTAAAAAGTGAAGTATTTGCATATAACTTACACACATCCTCCTGTACATTTTAAACCATCTCTAGATTATTTATAAGTCCATAGCAGAACTAAAATTCCAGATCATTTAACCGCTTCCCAACTTATGAGGAGGTTAGGTAGTCATAAATTTATAAAACACCACAAACTATGTTGTCTACTATAATGATTTGATTCTATTATTAATTACGTGGTAGAGTGGTACTTTTTGTGGTACTGGGGATTGAACTCAGAGGCATTCTACCTCTGAGCTAGACCCCCAGCCCTATTTTATTTTTATTTTGAAACAGGTCTTGCTAGGTTGGTTAGTCTCACTACTTGCTGAGGCTGTCCTTGAACCTGCAATCCTCCTGTCTCAGCCTCCCAAGTACTGGGATTACAGGCGTGTATGAGCCACCACGCCCAGCTGAGTGGTACTTTTTAATATCTTCCTTTGTAGGCATTTAAATACTTCATTTGATGGAGAGCTAGCAAGAGTCCTACAAGATAATCAAGAGGTTGCTACTATTCCTTTTTATACTTTTAGTTCCATCTGCTCTTATGTCTTTGAACCTCATTCCCATCAGATAATTAAATAACAATTACATTGTCTAGAAATGATTGTTTTTGTTTTGTGGTTCCACTTGACCCCAAGTGACATGATGCAGTTGTATAACGCCACAGACGTTAAGTTGTAAAGCATGGAATGCTACTCTTTTAAGCAGAAAAATATGATGATTCCATATTTACAACACAGTCCTTAGATTGAGGGGATATAAAATCTAAACTTGATTCTACTGCAAATCAACTATGTGATTTGTGGCTAGGACATCTCATTTTACTCTGAATTGTCTAAGAAACAGTAAGATGATGATGGTGCAGGCTCTGGGAGCTCTTTGGAAAGACACAATTTTAGTCAAGGTTCACATTACTAATTAATTTACCAAATCAAATCCCTGTTTACTCATTCTAATAGTCCGAGCAACACTGGCCAAGTATATTACAGTGATTTATTTAGAATTTAATGGAAATGTGCAGCATTTCCAACACTGGTTTAATAACCTAAGCATTATAAACTTCAAAGTGTTTATGTTGTTTTTTTTTTCCCTGAAGACTGCTGTTAAAAGACTTTCTTTTTAGAGGTGCTGACTACATTCCCCCAAATGATAAATAATACAAAGTAGTGAATAGATGGCACCAATAGCATTGCTCTTAAAAGAGAATTCTCCATCAGTCCCTAGGCAAAGGTTGCAAAATAAGGAAGGAAGAGATGAAGGTAAGACATAGTTTCCATTTAATTTCCTTTCCCAGTATTTTCCTGCTGTTTTGTTTTTAATATCCCCCTTGGAGCAATGATTCGAATGTCTTCCATCAAAGGAAAGCAATAGTTATATACATTTTGCACATAGTAAAATCTGTATGATTTCATGGCTGCTGAAAAGGAAAGCTTTTTCTCTCTATTTCTCTTCCTGTGTTTCTTTAATGTAATAAATTAGTTTCCCTTGGAGGTCAAGGGATTCTTCTATTTTTCTTTCCTGGGCTCTAAGACAGTGGTAACTGCCTGTTTTGAAACTTCCTTTTTGTTTGGGAAAGTTTTAATGGATGGTTATTAGCTGGTGCCTAAAGGGGGCAAGTTAACTATATGTAAAAGCAGGGAAGTTATAGGAAAGTAGCTCTAAAGACTAAGTAATTCAAGAGAATGAAGCTAATTGCTGTTTCAAAATGTTCCCTGTAGTCGAAGGGAGCCTTAGGCCTCTGAAGATCACTTTCTCTCTGTGATTCCCATTTCATCTCTTTTCCTGCTTGTTCTGTTCCACTTAGAGTTTTCTAGTTCCCTTCTTCTTTGAAATCTCAAAGGCTGTTGCCTGGAGGACTCACTATGTACTTCTGAACACTTGCTGGAGACTCTGAGGTGCCAGAATACTCCTAAATTCCTTCCTTCACCCTGAGTAGTGAAGGAAGGGAAATCTTTCACTTTAGAGCAGAGCTGATCTTACCAGGAGAGGCAGCAGAGATCTGAGGAGGAGCACTGGTGACAGAGGGAGAGGTAGCCTCTGCCCTGCCTCACCTGGGCGTTCCATGGCCCTCTCCTCAGAAAGAACTGCTTAGAGAGCCAAGATCCAAGGAAAATGGAATCAAGTATCTTGCATGAGAACAGGTATATCTGCCTCTCTATTCCCCCTTCTATAGAAGCAAAGACAATGTATTAATGACTTTTTAAGAACAATATGATTGTATAAATGTGACAAATTTAAGTTGATTTTTTAATCTGGACCCATTCACATTTAAATTGGTTTGCACTTCTATAGAATATCCTATATAATAGCCAAATATTTCATGAAACTCTTCTAGATTGTGAAACTTTTGGCAATTGAAAAAAATGTGGTTATGGGGGAAAGGTTCAGATAATTTATCTCAGGATATCTTGAAGAGAGCAGGCTAATAAAGAAGACAAGGCAGGAGAGGTGTGGTGGTGCATGCTAATCTCAGTACTTGGGTGGCTGAGACAGGCAGCTAGCCTCAGCAACTTAGAAAGACCCTCAACAACTTAGTGAAGTTAGATAAATAGCTAGACATTAGTATATGTGGTTGGCTGGAATGAACCTGAAGTTATCTACAGAGCCTTGCTCACCTTGACCTGCTGCCCTGTGGGAAGTGGGTGGATAAACAATGCAGGGTCACTAAGGTAAGATGTGCAAAGGGTGGTCAATCACCCCAAATGTAATATGTATGAAGAAGGTGTCCAGAGGGACTATAAAACCTGACACATGAAAGACTCCATTCTGTTTTCCCATGCCCTGGGACTGGACTTCTCCAGACCCATTCTCTAGAGGGTAATTATTGTCCCAAACCACTCTTGGAAATGGACTGCTCCAGACCCCATCTCTAGAGCTTAACCCCTTGCCCCAGGCCACCTTTCCATTCCTATGAATGGCCTGCTCCAGACGCTTTCCCCTGGAGCAAGACACTTTCCCCTCTCTTCACCACCTTTCTCACATGGGGCCTTCACTTCTCTAAACAAATTGCCTGTATTCCCCATTTATGATTTCTGTTTGAATGGTGTCCAAGCAGATGAGGAAGGACTGAGGTTGTGCAGAATAACTTAAAAAAGCTCCCACCTGGTAACAGTGTTTTAAAAAATAAGAAATAAAATAGGGCTGAGAGGTGTAGCTCATAGGTAGAATGCACTGTGTTCAATCCCCAGTACCACAAAAAGGAGGAGGAGGAGGAGGAGGAGGAGGAGGAG
>PVJS01032152.1:0-22958 GCA_004027185.1 Glis glis | reverse complement strand
GTAGATCTGACACATTATTTAAATATTTCAGCTTTTTGGGAGGGACTTTCAGGGTTTCACACAGTTGTAGCAATCTTTTCTTCAGGTAGTTGAGATGATACTGAATTTGATCCTTTTCTTTATTATTACTCAAAATTGCTATTATGACTGACTCAATCATCGCTTGCAAGTGCTCCCTTGTACTTGCTGAAAGAGGCTGTCAGGTGCTCCTCTTGGTGGATGCTATCTTTATCTGTTTTAGCTTAATATGTTTTGACTGTCCTTCAGAAGACAAATGCTTCGTATACTTTTTATTTCTTGTTGCTGTGTCTCTAACCTCTTTCTCTGACAACTCCAGTTCCTCATCATCAATTTTTCTTTTTGAGTTTCTTTTTAATTGTTGAGACTTTTTTTTTTGGAAGCAGTTGCTTTACCAGGCATCTTGATCTAAATGTACAATTATAATGATGCTTACAGAAATCACCGACTGGTTCTTCTAGACTTGCTACGGGAGCTGCGCTCAGAGTATTTCGCGCCCAAACATCCGAAAGCTCTGAATAAATCTTATAGTATCACTTTTCTTCATTCTTTGGGTTGATTCCATTTCATTACTTATCCATTTGTTTTATGGCATTATGCTTTTTTCCCTTAGGACACAGTGTCTGGTTATGTTTGCGAGTGTGAATCAGGCTGGGCTGGCATCAACTGCACAGAGAACATCAATGAGTGTCTGAGCAGCCCCTGCCTGAATGGGGGGACGTGTATCGACGGCATCAATGCGTTCAGTTGTGAATGCACAAGTTCCTGGACTGGATCTCACTGTCAGATTCCCCAGCAAGGTGCAGTCACCATTTCTATTTTTTTAATAAACTTTTATTGGTGTATTATAATTACATATCATAGTGAGATATAGTGTGATAAGAATATACATGCACACAATACTTGGTGTGTTTCCCTCCAGATCCCTCCCCTTCCCTGTATATGTCATTAAGATTGGTATTGATCCTTTTGTATATGTACATAGCATTATGTTTATTTTTCAGTGTTACTGGTGCATTGTAATTATACATCATAGTGAGGTTCAGAGTGATAGAAACACACATGCACAGAACATTCATTGTGTGTTTCCCTCCAGGTCTCACCCTACTCCCTTGTCCTCCCCATAGGTAATATTAGCATTAATACAGATAACTTCATATATGAACAAAGGATTATTTGAACTGTTTTCATCATGAAATCTCCCCTTTCTCCTCCCGTCTCCCTCCCTAAATCCCCTTCCACTATTCTACTAGTGTCTCCCCTCATTCATCTCAAGTCCTCTTTGTTTCCTAGTTTCTCTCTAGCTTCCATACATGAGGTCACCGTGTCTTTGATACTCACAGACAGAAGTATCATTCTGCAACAAGTCGACCTGCAGATTCTCCTCCTTGGCCCATTTTCGTGTCCAGTTGTTCAGATGCTAATGGCTAAATCTTTCTTTGTAGAAAGGCATAGAACTTAAGCGGTAAATATTTATAAAACTCAATTCGAAGCCATAAATGTCTTTCTTCAGGAGAATTAAATGAAAAGTTGCCATTTTCATTATGTCCTTTCCGAATTTAAAATATGCAGTGTTTCTGGGAGTGGTGGCACATACCTATAATCCCAGTACTTGGGAGGCTGAGACAGGAGGATCACAGGTTTGTGGCCAACCTCAGCAACTTAGGCCCTCTGCAACTCAGTGAGACCCTGCTTCAAAATAAAAAATAAAATAGGGCTGGAGATGTAGCTCAGAGGTAGAATGTCCCTGGGTTCAATCTCCAGTACCACAAAAAAGATAAACAAATAAAATATGCAATATTATTGTCCTTTGTAGTTATCTAAGGGAACATTTTCCCTATAGCAGCCCTCTAATTTTCCTAGAATACTACATGTAATCGTGTCTCTTGCTCTGGAATATACACTAGTTACTCATTGCCTGTTAAGTAGAGATTGGAATTGCTCTTTAATTATCTTCTATAACTAGCTTTCACCCTATCCACCTATCCTTATTTTTCACTAGTTCCCTAGAAATACTCTCATTCAAGCTAAACATAATCTTTCTCTTGCTGCACGACTCCATGTGCCACTATGGATAATTCCACTGTGCTCTTTTCTTTGGGATATTTCTCTCACAACCCTCTCCAAATTCCTTCCTGGTTTCCCATCAGTTCCTCAGGAGTTCCTCATATTCAACCTCTTCCATAAAGTCTCTTCTGACTCTTCCACCCTCACTTACTAATCCTGATTCTGAATCAACATTTTGATTGAGATGATACCCTGTGTTCAGGACAATGTAAACCCTGTGGGGAAATACAGAAGCATACAACAGTGTCTCCATTTATTATCTACTTATTTTCTCATTGAGGAGACAAGATTAACACAAATGGCAGAAAAGATACAAGAACTAAAGCTATGAGCCAGGTGTGGTGGCACGGGCCTATAATTCCAGTACTTGGGAGACTGAGACAGGAGAATCACAGGTTCGCAGCCAGCCTCAGCAACTTAGCGAGACTCTCAGCAACTTAGTAAAATCCTGTTTCAAAACAAAAAATAAAAAGGGATGGGAGTATACTTTGGAGGTAGAATGCCCCCAGTACCACCAAAGGAAAAGGAAAAAGAAAAAGAAAAAGGGACTAAAGCTATGAACTAAATTGTGTGGGGTAAAGTCAAGTTTCATAGAGGTACAGAGAATGGGAGCCAAGGAAGAGTCAAGGGAGGTTGGTGGAGAAGCTGGCCATCAACTAGTCTTTGAGTGAGAGATAGGGTTTGTTTAGGTGTCAACAGAAAAGAGCACAGAGAAGAGAGAATGGTGGGCTACAGTTGCCTATAATCTTTCTTTTTAGGGGTCTCTGGAAAGCACAATTCATCACCATTTCTTTTACAGTTTGTGGAGGGTCCCTCTCAGGGATGAATGGGAGCATCAGCTACAGGAGCCCAGACACTGGCTATGTTCATGACGTTAACTGCTTCTGGGTTATCCGAACTGAAGAGAGAAAGGTAAATGTAGTAGCTGCTGTCCAAATGCAGATCTCATTTGTATATTTAAATATTTAATACAGTATTTTAATATGCATTGCATAAAGAACATATAATAATGACTCAACTATCATAGATTGAGTACTTAGTAAGTGCTAGGCTTTGGGCTAGATGTTCTGCCTTCCTTTCTTTAACCTTATGCTATCTCTTTGAAATAAATAATAATATCCTCCTTTTATAGATGAAATAATGGAAAGAAGGTAAAAGAAGCCATGTAAAGTTTTTTTTAAACATTATGTAGTTGTAATTGGAATAGTTGAATTTCAAAGTTAAGTTTGTGTGGTTCCAAAGTCCATGCTTTGTCTGGTAACAAACAACTAATGTTGAGTGACCAACTGCAATCCAGTAGTTAATTTATAAAGTCATGTTGTTACTGAGACAGCATTGTTTGAAGATGGTCAGTTATCTCTTTATTATGTGGATTATTGGGCCAAAATGGTGACTGATATTAAGATAGCTTTCTTATCAAATGTCTCCTCTGCACCAGGTACTATTCTGCATGGTTCATATACATCATCACACTTTTTTTACATCATCACATTTTTAACTTTTATAATTCTAAAGATGGGAGTTATTATCCTCATTTTTTATATGAGGAAATGGAGCTGAGGGCAGTTGAGAAATTTGTCCAGGTGTATGTGGTTTGTAAGTGGCATGCAGTGACTCAACACTAGGCCATTTGACACGACGCTTGTGATTCTGAGCTGCTACACAAACACTCTTAAATTTAAGATTTGAAGCCAGGCATGGTGTTGCATGCCTGTAATCCCAGTACTGGGGAAGCTGAGACAAGAGAATCACAGGTTTGAAGTCAGCCTTGGCAACCTAGCAAGACCCTCAGCAACTTAGCAAGACCCTGTTTCAAAATAAAAAAATAATATAGGGCTGGGGTTGTAGCTCAGAGGTAGAATGCCCCTGGGTTCAATCCTCAATACCACCTAAAAGAAAAAAAAAAGAGCCCAAGGTTTTTAGTGCTATTACACCAACATTAATTACTCAGATTTCCAAGTGTTTGCTTCTCAATCAACTCTTGTACTCATTAAAATAAAGCAGTATGTCTGCACAGATAAGATTTTCCCTTGAAATTCTATTAACTTCTTCAGCCAGCTAGTATTACAGGGGACATTGCACAGGGTTAGGAAACATTATTTTCCCCTGAGAAGGGGGGCTCTTTGGGGTCTGGTTACCCCACAATAGAATAAACTCCAAAATAAACTTCCTAGTAGGTACATTATGTGAATTTCCTTCCTTCCTTCCATTTACCTCTTGTGAATTCTATTTCCTGACATTGAAAACCCCTTTTTTCAAGAAAAAAATCCTGTGTGAAAACTTCTAATATGTTTGTTGCCAATTTGTAAGAAATTTCATCATGTTTTTTCTTGATATCATGGTTTTAGATCTTTTTCCTCCCACGATAATGATTATAATATAGTAGAAAATATATACAAATCAGGATAGTTCAATTAATTAACATTTATTTTATTTTCATTTAAATTGCTTCAAGACACAAAATGATATAATGATGGGTAACAGATCTTAAAAATGCTCTAGCACAGAATTTCAAAATCTCCTGGCATTCTTTTTTCATTAGCTGAATAGTGTTCTGATGAAAATTAAATTGAACAACCTTCTTTTGGTTGTTTGTTTTAAATGAGGCTATCAGTACAAAATCATTTATGTTTTATTAGTTATAACACTATATTTGAAGTCTGAACATTTTAATACTTTACCTCAGAGACATATTTTCATATTTATTCTCTTCTACTTGTATGCTTAGTACTGTTTCTTTATTTCTTTTTTCTTTTTCTTTTCGTGTGTGTGTGTGTGTGTGTGTGTGTGTGTGTGTGTGTGTTTATGGTTCTGGGGATTGAACCCAAGGGCATTCTAACTCTGAGCTACAGCCCCAGCCCTATTTTATTTTTTAATTTTGAAACAGGGCCTCACTTTTCCTATTACCTTCTTCCCATTCTCTCCTCTTGGTGTTTCTCTCCCTTTGATGATATCCTGCATCCTTTAATGATATCTGCCCTCCTGCAATCTTATGCATGTCCACCCCACGCCTACTCAGCCTCCACCTGAACATGTCAGTCTGGGCATCTGAGACCTCTGAACTCAGCATCCCTAAGTGGAATGAGGAATGTATATGTATATGATGCACACCTCAAGGTTCTCAGGGGATCAGGGAATAGATTCTTGTGAATGGCAATATTAGCCAGTTAAATTTAAGTCAAGGTCATTTTTCAAATGATGAATTCATTTCATTGATTTAGAAACAGTCAGCCATATATTTTTTAATATACTTTTATTGGCTCGTTGTAATCACACATCATAATGAAGTTCAGAGTGATCAGCCATACATTTGAAGAGATTGCATTTGATAGATTTGATACTTAATGAAATATATCTCATTGAGATTTTTTAATTGACACATAATATTTATATATATTTATGGGCTACAGTATGATAACTTGATACATGTATACAATGTGTGATGATCAAATCAGGGTAATTAGCATTTCCATCTTCACAGAGATTTTTTGATATATTTTGATATGAATTGAAGTTTGGTCTTAGCAATTTTTAGCATGAGCCCTTTAATCTGTAGAATTGCTGTAGATATGGGTATGTAATTAGGAAATAGTAGCTATACGAATGCTTTCTGGTTGGTAGGAGAAATACTTCAGAATTAACATGGAAATGAAAAGTGATGTGGCTTTTACATTTTCAGGTCCTGCGTATCACTTTCACCTTTTTCCAATTAGAATTGGTGAGCAATTGTCCCCACGAGTTTCTCCAGATTCATGATGGAGACTCCTCAGCAGCTCTCCTCCTTGGAAGGTTCTGCGGCTCCGCACTCCCGCAGGAGCTCCTCAGCAGCGACAATGCTCTCTATTTGCATCTCTATTCTGACCATTTGAGGAGTGACAGAGGCTTCACACTACGATGGGAAACACAGCAACCAGGTACCTGCAAACATGGGAAAAGCAGAACAAAATTTTGAGGGTATTAAATTTTCTTGTTCAATCTTAAGCTTTTGGATACATGACAAGTTTGGGGATCCAGAGATACATAATATTTCTATAGTTATTTTTAAATCAAATAAAAGGAATTAGATTTTACTTTGCATTCAAAGATAACAAAGTTAGGATGTATTGGAAGGGGTTAAAATACACCAGTCTTAATGAGTCCCTTCTGAAATGACTGAACATCATTTTTACAAGCTCTACTAGTAAATTTACTTCAGGGGTGTCATTCAGGACCTTGTCCACCCCTTCATTTAGTATTCCTTGTTCTAATGACCATTTGATAACTTGTTCTTTTTATTTATTTATTTTTTTTTTATTATTATTTTTTTTTTTTTGCGGTACCGGGGATTGAACGCAGGGGCGTTCTACCTCCGCGCCACGCCCCCGGCCCTATTTTTTCTATGCTTTATTTTTGAAACCGGGTCTCACGAAATTGCGGAGGGCCTCGCTAGGGAGAGAGAGAGAGAGAGAGAGAGAGAGGAGAGAGGAGAGAGGAGAGAGAGAGAGAGAGATTGATCGCACGCGCATGCGCGCTGAGGCTGGCCGCGAACCCGGATCCTCCGGTCTCCACCTCCCAAAGTACTGGGATTACAAGCGTGCGCCACCACGCCCGGCTACTTGTTCTTTTTAAATTGTTGTTATTTTGGTTTTGGTACTTTATTAAAAAAAACTTTAACTATGAAAATTTAAACATATCAAAATTAGAATGGTGTGCTGACTCCCAACTCATTTATCAATAAATTTGTGGGTCTACATCTGAAATTTCTAATCAAAATTTCTATTGTTCTATCTATCAGTTCTGGTATTGCCTTGGCTTAATTACTATATTGAAATCTGGTAAATTCTCTAACTTTGTTCTTTTAAAATAAGCTAGATTCTTTGTATATCCATACATACTTTGAATCAACTTACCAATCTCCCCCAGTAATCCGCTGGAATTTTGTTGGTATTGCATTGAATTTGTAATCAATTTGCAAAGAAATAGTCTCTTAAAATTGATCCTGCCTATCCATTAACATGGGCTATGTCTATTTAGTTCTCTTTTAATTTATCTTGGCAAAGTTTTATAGATTTCAGTGTTTAAGTATTCTATATATTTTTATATTTATTAATAAATATTGATATTTTATGCTATGCAAAATATTAATTTTCTAAAATTTAAATTTCTATCTGTTGGTAGTACATAGAAATATGATATAAGCTGGACACGGTGGCACACACCTCTAATCCTAGTACTTGGGAGGCTAAGACAGGTTTGCAGGTTCTAGACCTCAGCCTCAGAATTTTAGCAAGACCCTGTTTCAAAATAAAAAATAAAATAGGGGTATAGCTCAGAGGTAGAATGCCCCTGGGTTCAATCCCCAGTACTACATACTTACAAAAAAAAATGACGTATTTTTTAATTATTGTTTTTTTATTCCAGCCACACTGCTAAATTTATTAATCAATTTTAATATAGATTAATAAATTTTTATAGATTATTTTGCATTTTTTATATACAGTTAAGCCATCTATGAATGAAAGATATTTTTCCTCTTCCTTTCCAATCTTCATAAGTACTATTTCTTTTCCTTGACTTATTGCCTCAGCTAAGACCATCAACACAGGGGCCCTAAGTTTCTGCATGCTGGCCTTGAACTTGTAATCCTCCTGTCTCAGTCTCCCAAGTACTGGGATTACAGACATGAACAACTGTGCCCAGCATGATCAACTAATTATTATTCCATTTTATTAGAATTTTCATGTCTATGAAGTCATATATTTGACATGTTTAAATAATTCTAGGCTTTTAAAATTTTTCAATTGTTCTATATTTGGCTAGTGGCAAATTTTTCTTATTAGTGTCTGAGGCTCTTTGACCAAACTTTAGTTACCTTTTTAAAATTTCTTTGATTTCTGGGTTGAAAGGTGTTCCATGCTTTTCCTATACATTTACTGTCTCAGACAGGAACCAACTATTTCCCTAAGGAGCTCTCACTCTTTCACTTATGTTTAGATCCTACAATCTGGGTGTTAGGAGTGGCTATTGCTATTTGGTCAGTAAATGTCTCTAGATCTTTCAGTGGACAAAAATAGAAAATGCTGCTGCCGGCCTGCTCCTCCTCCTCCTCCTCCTCCTCCTCTTTCTCTTCTTTTTTGGTACTGGGGATTGAACCCAGGGGCATTCTACTTCTGAGCTACACCCCCAGCCCTATTGTATTCTTTTATTTTGAAACAAGGTCTCACTAAGTTGTGGAGGGCCTCACTAAGTTGCTGAGCCTGGCCAGGAACCTGTGATCCTCCTGTCTCTGCCTCCCAAGCATTGGGAGGGCCCATTAAAGAAAGTGTTTTCTTAAGGGGTGAAAAAAATCTTATGTATTCATAATAATTTTTATAGTATATTTGAATATTAAGAGCATAAGGTATATTTTTATATTCGAACTTCTTTTCTCATACACTAAAATCTTGTTTCCCAATGATATTAATATGTTACCTATGTACCTAATCCTACAAATTTTTAAAATAATAATGCCAATATTACTACTAATCATATGATAACTGAAAATCCTTTAATATTTCATCATTGTTCTTCTATGCTTAAGGTACATTTTGCTTAGGCCATATAATCAAATTACTTTTTTTGTTAGTTTGTTTTTGTTTTATTATTATTTTTTAATGGTACTGTGGGTTTAATCAAGGAGCATTCTACCTCCCAGCTACACTCCCAGCCCTTTTTATTTTTTGTTTTTGAAACAGGGTCTTGATAAGTTGCTGAGACTGGTCTTGAACCTGAGATCCTCCTGTCTCAGCCTCCCAAATACTTGGATTACAGGCCTACACCACCACGCCCAGCTAAATTAATGCTTTAAAGTCTCATATTTCTACCCTTCATGGTTGTTAGTTCAATAAAGTTATTTCATTGGTCTCATTTTGCTTGTGATTTAAGAGATTTCATTTGTATTAAATTTTGCTTTATAATTATGTAAAACATATTCCTAGTGCTGAAGCCAAATCAAAATTCATGGTGTTCTTCCCTCCCTTGTACGTAACTGTTTTTAATTAGTTTTAGATTTATCCCTCCATTTACAAAAGTAAGCAAATAATCACATATAATCATATTTTCCTTTCTTAGATAAAGGTGGCATACTATACACAGTGGTGTCTAGTTTGCTTTTTAATTTCATATATCCTGGAGATTTTGCCATAGCCACCTACATGCCATTATGTAGCCGTGTCGTGGCCTGTTCAGTCAGAACTCTGTTGATGGCCATTGGTCTTGTTTCCCGGCTTTTGAGATTCTAAATTTTACTGCAACAAAGGGCCTTGTGCACTTGTCGTATTGCATTTTTGCCAATGTGAAATGTATTTCTAAAGGTGGGATTGTCTGGTTAAAACTGCGTAAGGTTTTGCTAGATATTGCCATAGTCTCTTCTTCAGTGATTGTGCCATCTGCATTCTTCTTAGCCATATCTGAGAGTGGCTGTTTATTCATAGCCTTACCAATAATTTGTTTTCAAAATTCTGGATTTTTATCATTTTGAGAGGTAAGAAATGGGATTGCAGTGAAGTTGTCATTTGTGTCTCCCCTGTGATAAGTAAAGTTGAACATCTTTTTGTATATAGGAGGGACATGTGAACTTTTCCCTGTGCTCTCTCTGGTCATATCTCTATTCTTTTTAGAAGCTCTTTGTATATTAGGGATACTAACTCTTTGTCATGTATTGCATTTTTTTCTATTTTGTCTTTTACTTTGCTCATAGATCTTTTTTTTTCTTCCACTTTTGTCAGTACTGGGGATTGAACCCAGGACATTCTACCTCTGAGCCACTCCCTCAGCCCTATTTTATGTTTTTATTTTGAAACACGGTCTCACTAAGGTGCTGAGACTGGTCTCAGGCCATCCTCCTGTCTCAGCCTCCCAAGTACTGGGATTTCAGACGTTTTGTCACCACACCTGACTGCTTTACTGACAGTATTGTATGTGTTTAAAAAATTTTTTTATCTACATGGTAGTTTTTTAAGTATTAATTTCCAGAAAATGTACCTTCCTCTGAGGAACTTGGAGGTTTTCTCATTAGGAACAATGAGAGTCATGTAACTAAATTGTTTCATGTTTTGCCTTGGTAGCAAATTTTTTGCCTGAATAATCTGCATAGTTATGTGAATCTCATATCTTGCAGATCAAAAATGTTACCTCATTTCATTTTTCCCTTAATATATATATATATATTGCAGTCTACATTATTTAGTATTTCTATTTTTATTTTACAGTAGCATTTTCTGTAAGCTGCCACAGATTCTTTGTTAAATAAATGTGGGTATTAATGAAGACAAGATTCTCCCGGTCATTGATCAGCCAGATAAGGAACTGCTGTGTTAAAATGAGGATGATAGTGGGTCAGTGTCAGAAAGCCTGTCTCGGTCTTCCTCCTGCCCCGTTCCTGGAGCAGTGGCTTCACCACTGTACACATGTGAATGTCCTTTTTAAAAAATGTACTTTTATTGATGCACTGTAAATATACATCAAAATGAGGTCTAGGGCGATAGGAACATACATGCACACAACACTTGGTATGTTTCTCTCCAGATCCCACCTCACTGCCTCGTCTTCCCCATGTCTGTCATCATGGAGATTGGTGTTGATGATTTCACATATGTACATAGCATTATTTGGACTGTTGTTGTCATCAAGTCTTCTCCCCTTCCCCTCTCCTAAATGCACTCCATCACACCACTGGAGTGTCCTCCTTCATCTGAAGTCCCTTTTGTTACCCAATTTTTCTCTAGCTTCTACATATGAGAGAAGATATATACCTGTTCACTTTCTGAGACTAGCTAATCTCACTTAGCATGATATTCTCTAGTTCCATCCATTTTCCTGCAAACAAATGTCTTCATTTATACAAATGAATGGTTTAACTATATGATAGTGTTCAGAAACCTTCTCAGATGAAAATTATGCTATGCTTAACTATTTTTAAATACAAAGTGATCTGATTAATTGTAAGACATGGAGGTTGATAGAAGTTTCAGAGTTTTTTTAAGTTAATATACAAAAGTTACTCTCTTCAAGGTGGAAGAAAAACAGAACCTACATTCCCATTATTCATCTCTCAGAGGTCCCCGCGCTGTATTTTAAGTTTGTATCACTGTATGTGGCCTGTAAGCACAGAGCTTGCACATGGGTGATCCATTTATTTATCAGTTGGTGCTTCTAGATTTATAACTATGGAACTGAAAGTCTTGTTTAATTTATGAGGGCATCCAAAACTGCTCATAGTTATTTAAATGAAGTTTGGCCTCTTACGACAGGGCTATGATAATTCTACATGAATGATAACTTTTCTACAAATGTAAAGTTATTTTCCCCTCTTATTTCAGAGTGTGGAGGGAAACTGACTGATCCTTATGGTTCCATCACGTCTCCGGGGTACCCTGGAAACTACCCCCCAGGAAGAGATTGTATCTGGCACGTTATAGCTAGTCCTGGCCTCCTGATAACATTTACTTTTGGGACCTTGAGCCTGGAACACCATGAGGATTGCAGCAAAGATTATCTGGAGGTAAATAATTATATTTAGATAGAACATATCATGATGATTAGCACTCAGGGGACTATGCTTTGGTGATGCCATGGGTGACCCCAATTTATTAGCAGTAATTAGATATATTTCTTGATAGGTACCCCATATCCATGTCTTGCTAGGTCCCTATTCTCAGCGATGCCTGCTTATTGCTGCTTTATCTGGATTCCATTCGAATCTGGGAAACAGATTGCCTTGTCTTCCCCTGTCCTTTTCTGGAAACCCAGGCCCCTGGCAGTGGAGTAGCAGAATTAATGAAACAAACACCAAGTGATGGTTGTGTCCTCCAACGCAGATCCAAATCTTCAGTTGTCAATGGGAAACCAGCAGGGTGTTTCACAACTTGGCTATAGTATCCACAAAGAAGAAAATAAGTTAGTAGTGGTTGTGTTGAAATGAGCTGATAAGTGGTGAGTCTTGCTGGGAAATAATGGAAATTACCATTGGGAGGCGAGGAGTCAGCCCAAGCCCCTCCTACTTCCCATGAGCGAAAGATGAAAATATGGAGGAGGAACAATGCCATATGCATATAGGAACATGGAAAATGTTGTTCCCCATTTGCAGATAGAAGAGATCATAAGGAGATTGAGTTCCGAGATTGTTTCTGTATTTTTTTATGCCAGTAAATCTCAAGTGTCCCCTGAAATCATGCTGAAGAAGACAATGAGCTTTTCTAGGTCCATTAGAGAAGAATGGAGTGCTGTGGAATTATTCATAAAGGATAGAAGGATGTGGCTGTCAAACAGGGTCTCCACAAGTTGAAGCCATTAGTAATTTAGCAGTTGTAATAATGAATTTGAAACCTTTGGGGATGACTGGAAGATCTGCCTCTCTTTGGAAAGTTTTAGCAAAATAACCTTTTAAATGTTGACAGTAAAATATGAGTTATCTTGAATTAATATTCAACAAATTCCCCCAAATTAACTTAGGGTATTTTTTTTAAATTCCTGTATGTTAGTTTCTGGATAGCATATAATAGAAAGTTTTAATCATTTGGACAATATTGAAATGTCTCTCCTTTCTTAACAAGCTACAATATTTTAGGAACCGGTTCAATATAAAAATAATGCTGCCCTATAACTTTGCTGACAATGGAAAAAGTAATTTAAATGGATGAAATGAGTCATTTAAAAACATGATTTAGCTGGGCACAATAGTGTACACCTGTAATCCTAGCTACTTGGGAGGCTAAGGCAGGAGGATTACAAGTTCAAGGCTAGCCTGGGCAATCTAGTGAGACCTTGTCTCAAAAATAAATAAATAAATAAATAAATAAATGAATGAATAAACAAATAAATAGTGCTGGGGATATAGCTCAGTGGTAGAGCAGCCCTGTATTCAATCACCAATAACACACACACACACACACACACACACACACCCCAAACAAAAACTTTAGTTCATTGACTACTTAGTGTTCTATGTAGTACAACTTTGTGATTACAACATAAATAGGTGAAGATGATTATTTAACATATTACAAACCAACAATTAAAAATGTCTGAGATCACATTGTCATTGATGTGGTACTTAATACTATCAGAGTTGTACTTTTAAAGTTCATTAAGCCCTCTTTATATTGCCATGTGTAATATGATTGCACTTCCTTTCCCACCTGCAGTCCTTCTGAATACCTGGACCACGCTGTGAATCCGTTGACATCACTAGCATTTCTTCTCCTATTTTCTTTGTATAGATTGATTTTCTTCTGGGAATTTATCATTTCAAATCAAATATCCTGATAGGAAAACCCTAGAAAAGAAAACTGAGAAAATTCCAAAGTACATGATTATACTTGGGAGTGAAATTCAGACGGAAGATAGGGCTGTGGGCTGATGGTAGAGGAGGACGTGCCCTTTACTGAACCCCAACTGTGTGTTAATTATGTATGTGACAGGGAAGCTTCCTAGAACCATCACTTTCATATGACAGATTCTCTGAAGTTAATGCACTAAGTGACCTGGCTTGTTAAAAGCTCACCACTTGACTTTCATGATTTTCTCTTTTGTTTTAGATTCGAGATGGCCCTTTGTCTCAGGACCCAGTTCTTGGGAAATTCTGCACCTCTCTCTCTGTCCCACCACTCCAGACCACAGGTTCCTTTGCCAGAATTCATTTCCATTCTGACAGCCAGATTAGTGACCAAGGCTTCCATATCACCTACCTAACATCACCTTGTAAGTATCCTGCCAACTGCGCGCTTGCTATGTATTTGAATGATGATGCTATGCTGTATCACCATCTTATATTTTAAGGTGATACAGAAGATAACTGACTTTCTTAGACTAATGATAGGGATTTGTCTTCCATGGTTGCAGATCACTTATCTTTCCAATGCTCTATTATTAATACTGCAGTACTCCTTGGTCTCTAAATGATGGGATCCAATCATGATAGAAATGTATGAAGCACCTAAAATCAAATAGCTCAGAATCCCACCCTCTAGTGTTGCTTGATGTTGTTCATGTGAATAGTACAGTCTGTCTAGAGATGTGTCTGATTTTGTCCTTGATTCAGGTCCAGCGGCTCAGGAGCTGACTTCCAGAATCACAGGGTCCTGGCCCCTAGACTCTCACTTCTAGTGAAATAGAATTTGTTATCATGCCTCTGTTGCAGTAGTACCTTAAAATACACACACACACACACACACACACACACACACACACACGCATGCACGCACGCGTACACACACACACAAATGAAATGGTCTGTGACTTTCATTTTAGAGATAAAATTTTGTTTATGACATCATCATTATGTTGTTAATGGGAATTCATAGGAAAAATGCCTTTTAAGTCTCAGTATCAGGAAAAGTAGCAATGACCATTGGTGCCCTTTCTCCCTTGACTTTGGCTTCAGGCTGACTCTGCAGCCAACCTCTGGCAATTCCGTAGCCCCTACAACTATTTTCTATGCTTATCAACCTTCCTCTGGCCACATGTTCTATTCTGTACTCATTTTTCCTTTAATCTGATTGATTTATATAGTTATATATTTTATGTTGTTACATTATTTTATAAAATCCCTTACATCTTTTTGGAATGCAGCAGAGCATTAATTTTTGTTGTTGCTGTTGTTGTTGTTGGTGGTGGTGCTGGGGATTGAACCCAGGGGCATTCTGCCTCTGAGCTGCACTCCCAGCCCTATTTTATTTCTTTATTTATTTATTTTTTTTTTTGAAACAGGGTCTCACTAAGTTGCTAAGATTGGCCTTGAACCTGTGATCCTCCTGTGTCAGCCTCTCAAGTACTAGAATTACAGGTGTGGGCCACCATGCTCAGCTATTAATGTATTTTTAAAGCAATTTATAGAAGGGAATGGGGGTGGATTGGAAGTTCAATCACACATCTCCACATCTATTTATTTAGGCAATACAGGGATGCCCTGCAAATATGTATAATGAGATGCATAAAAAATCATATAATGAAAGGTATAATCCTTTACAGGGTGAATAAAATGTGTGTGTGTGTGTGTGTGTGTGTGTGTGTGTAAATTTTTAAAAAGTGGATCTAATGTCTGGGAGCCAGAGCAATGGCCATCCTCATAACCCTTATTTCTCCTTCCTCTTCTTAGCGGATCTGCATTGTGGAGGGGTCTACAATGACACAGAGGGAGAGATCCTCCTTTCCGACTTGTCTGGGCCTTTCACTCACAGAGGACAGTGCATCTATATTATAAAGCAGCCGCAGGGAGAACAAATAGAGCTTAACTTCACCCATGTGGAGCTGGAAAGCCAGAGCGGCTGTGCTCAGAGCTACATTGAGGTAACCTTCAATACTCCCTCGTCCTTTGGTGATGTTCATTGACATTGTATTCTGACATCTATTGGTCTTCCAATAGATGTCAGGCCAGCAGCACCCAGATCCCCCAGAGCTGGTGTTAGAAATGCCATTTTATACCCTATCCAACCCTACCGAATAGTGCCCCTGGGGGTGGGAGGCCTACCAGGTAATTCTCTCTGACGGCAGACTAGAGTTTAACAACTATTCTACAGAATCTGAAAGAATCTGCCCCAAACAGATCTATAGATATAAAACAAGAGATCAGTAAGGAACTCAACAAAGGATTAAAAAGAAAGCTGAGGCTAGAAGCCCATAATAATGCATAAGTACAGGCAATTAAACCCAGCTCTAATCACTAAGGTGCACCAAATAAGTAAGTCTAATAGGATTAACAGGATTTACTAACAGGTTGAAGATGTCAGAGATTATTTAGGATAATTTCTTTCTTTCTTTTTTTTTTGGTACTTCATATACTTCATGGTCAACTTTTTTTTGGTACTGGGTATTGAACCCATGGGCATTCTACCTCTGAGCTAGACTCCCAGCCTTATTTCTTTTTTTTTTTTTTTATTTTGAAACAGGATCTTTCTAAGTTGCTGAAGGTCTCGCTAAATTGCTGAGACTGGCCTCAAACCTGCAATCCTCCTGTCTCAGCCTCCCAAGTACTGGGATTATAGGAGTGTGTCACCGCCTGGCTTATTACTTATTTTGAAACATGGTCTTCACTAAATTGCTGAGGCTGGTCTTGAACCTGTGACACTCCTGTCTCAGGCTCCCAAGTACTGGGATCATAGGCGTGTGCCACCACGCCCCACTTCTAGGATGATTTATATGTGAGGGAACTCGACCTAGAGAATTTAAGGGATTACCGAGGTGACTCAGCTCATCAGTGACCGGTAGTTGCTTTAGGCATCAAGTAACCCTTGCTGTAGAGGGTCAACTTCATCCTTCATTAGTCCTGCTCACTCTTCTTCAGAACATTTTAACTTTAAGTGTGTGTAACGGTTGTAACAGGAGAATATCTAAAGCAAAAACAGGCAATTTCTGTTTGTTGGTCCTGGTATTCTTTTGCTTAATATTGGTCAAACCACAAATTAAAGTGCAGAGCAATAAAAACAAACCCTTCTTTGTTAGGCACAATCATTTCATATAAACTCAGAGAAGCCTTTACCATTTTGTTTGTTCATGCAAGTTAAGCCAATTTATGTTTCCAGGAAAAGTCTATATAACCTCCTGACCTCTGCCCTATGTTTAGACAGAAGAAACATAGAGCTTTACTGTAAGATCTGCACTTCGGTGAAGTACATTGAGCATAGCACTATAGTAATATATATTTTTAAGGTCAGAAATGTTTATTTCAGATGGTGAGGTGACTTGGCATGTTCATTCAAATTAGGTTTTCTAAAGTCTCTCATAAAATAAAGTTTTATACTTGGAGCAATTTTAAATAGTTTGGGGTAAATATAAATTAAATATCCAAGAGTAGTGTTTTACTCTGAGAGCAATAAAAGTACTTACAATCAGAGAGTGTTTACCATGCACCAGGCACTATTATAAGATTTCAAAATAGTATAATAAATTAAGTAGATAAGGATAACTGTCTGCTTACTGTCTACCAGGTCTCCTAAGTGATTAACATAAGTTAATTCATTGAATTCTCATAGTAACCAATTTTATTACTCTTTTTTTGGTACTGAGGATGAACCCAGGGAAATTCTACCTCTGAGCTACATCCCCAGCCCTATTTTATTTTTCATTTTGAAACAGGATCTTGCTAAGTTGCTGAGGGCCTCACTGAGTTGCTGAGGCTGGCCGTGAACCTGTGATCCTCCTGTCTCACCTCCCATGTACTACAATTAACTGGCATGCCCCACCACACCTGGCTTATTACTATTTTAATCTCAGGAATCTGAGGCTCAGAGAAGTTGAGTTACTTGCCCACAGTTACATGTATAGCAAGAGGTTGAACTGGGATTTGAATTTAGAAGCTCTAGTTGCACCGATCTCTGATAAAAACAAAAATGCAATAGTGTATTTTGACTATGAGAGGTCTCATCTTCCCCAGGGAAGAAGATCTCATGAATTTACCAATTCCATACCTGCATTTCTGGTCAGAGAACTAAAATATGAAGCCAGGCACAATGGTTTTCGCAGGCAAGAAAGTAACTCTAATGTTCAGGGAATTCTGGACACCTTTTTTATTAGATTCTTCTGGTTGTTCTAATGGCTGTCAGAGCATGTGGAGTGATATATTCTCTCTAGCTTTGCAGAACACTCTCATTGAATTTCAATGAGGAGTTGCATGAACTTTTCTGAATTGTTCTGTAAGTTATCAGGAAAGAAAATTTAAAAACTGGAATTCAATGATTTAATTTTGTAAACTAGAATGGCAGAATGTTTTGTAGGCAGAATGGGATTCTAGTGAACTCACCTGAGATCTTATTTGGGGTTGTGACATTAGATGATTGTATAACCTTGGACAGTTCTTTACCTGGATGCT
Source organism: Glis glis (assembly GCA_004027185.1). Lineage (NCBI taxonomy): Eukaryota > Metazoa > Chordata > Mammalia > Rodentia > Gliridae > Glis > Glis glis. The sequence continues at coordinate 5,050 of PVJS01032152.1, read as the reverse complement.
TCAGTTCTTACTTCAATAAGGTACCCCACCTATTCCTCTAACCTTTGCAAGCATAAAATCAAAGGAATAAATGATAAAGAAAGTTTGAAAAATGAAAAAACATCGTACACATGCAGGGTTTTCCTAGACGCTATCTTTGATTCTGGCCTTGAACTGGGCAGTTCAGAGACAGCCAATAAGGCTCTTTTATGGTTGGCCATAGAGGCATCTGTATTCTGACATGCACACATACCCACAAAGTCTTGACCTCATTTCCCTCAAGAGTTGTTGATGGAAAAAATGAAAGAACTCTATTATTCAAAAGGATGGGTCATAGGTAATGGTTTGAATAGCTGAGTAGACTTTTCTATTATATTCTTGACCAAACTAAAGGAATATGTCCAATCACTTTATAGAATTTCAGCATCAGCCAGGATCAAAGAACTAATATAAGGTCATTTGAATCTAAATCTTAATTTTGCAAATGAGGAAATTGAGTTTCATGAAGGTCAAACTCTAATTATTATCAAAATAGGACTTATAAGCCAGCCATGGTGGTGTATGCCTCGTACTTGGGAAGCTGATACAGGAGTACCACTGGTTCGAAGCTAGCCTCAGCAAATTAATGAGACCCTGTTTCAAAGTAAAAAATAAAATATGGCTAGAGGTGTAGCTCAGAGGTAAAATATTCCTGGGTTCAACCCCAGTACTACAAAAAAGGACTTATATGTACCTTCATAGAATTCTAGATAAATATATATTGACTTAGATCAGAGTTCTCATCATTAAATCATCTCTATCCTTTGGAGAAAGGTGTGAACTAAACTTTCTTTTTCTTGTTAGTACATCTCCTTCTCTTGATGCTCTTTAGATGGTGGTCCTGGAAGAAAGTGATACAGGAATCAGATTTAAATGACATTATTATGACTTCACGCAGTGTTCCCCAACATAGTGGTTTTATTTTTAAAATCTATACATAAAAAGCGAATTGTTAAAGCAAAGGAATAAAAGAAGAGAAAGATAGCATCTCAGATACTGTGGTGGTTTACAGAGCTGATGATCTCATCATTTCCTAGCTATTCCTTAGAGAAAGAAGACTACTCCAAATTTTAGAAAGAATAGTTTAAAATGCTTTGTTGCTGTGCAAAGATAGCTTGTAGATGAATATTAGATAGTGTTTCCTATCTTTCATATATTGCATGGTTTTGAAAGACATGTTTTGTTCAGTAAGAGTGCTCCATAAGCATTAATGGAAAATAAAATTTAACTACAAAAGATAATAGATTTGGTGTTGCCTAGACATAATATAGCATGTCTTTTTTCCTTTTTCTTTTATTTAATAAGCAATATACATTTGCATGTTATTTCTTGGATTTATATCTCTTTCAACTAATGTTTCTATTTCTAATAACACACATGCCCATAGAAGATGTGACATGGCTACAAAAGAATGAACACAGGAACAGATAAACTTTTAGTTCATTTTTGTTCTCTGAGAGAGCTTTTAAATCATATAGAAGAGTTCAATGAGTGCAACAAAAGTGTCTTCCAGAATAAAACACAGTACCTCTCATTAATATTTCATCAGTGACTTAAGCCATCAGAACTCTGACTGAAGGACACTTGAGATAGTAATGAAAGTTTAATTTTTTATTTCCAGAGAATGCAAGCTGTAGGCTGAATACTAAAATCTGAAGTCTATATGATGTTATGGCTGAGGCTTCAGGGAGAAGATGAAGGAAATTAATAGAATTGCTCACTCCACCAAATTTCCTTGATCCATCCCCAGCCATCTACTCCCCCCACTCAAGGGAACTGGGACAGTTTTTCCTTCTTAGACATGGAAAACAATAAAAAATAAATGGCATAGAAAAGTTGAAAAATATAATTGATAAGACAGGGTGGAGTAAGTTATATTAAATTTGGTTTTTGAAATCTAGGTAGTGTACCTATTTTATAAGTGGCATAAATCACAAATTCATTCTATTTCAGACTTCTATGACAATGGCAGTAAGTTAAAAAAGTATAAATTGTATACCTCCTTACAATGTAATGCCAGAAATTATTGGTGAAATGTTTTAAAACACCTGAATACTTGGAAATCAATGAACTCCCTCCTAAATAATTATTTGATTAAGAAGGAAATAAAACATGAAAGACTAGGTAGAAAATAACAAGCATGAGATACTTTATATCCACACCTGTGAGACATGATGAAACTCAACTCCCAGGTAACATCTTGAATTTAAGATTTAAGGGATATTTGGGGGGGTACTAGGACTTGAACCCAGGGATTCTACCTCTGAGCTAAACCCCCAGCCCTTTTTTTTAAATTTTATTTTGAAACAGTGTCTTGCTAAGTTGCTGAGGATCTTGCTAAAGTGCAGAGGCTGGTCTCGAACCAGCAATCCTCTTGTTTCAGTCTCCCAGTACTGGGATTACAGGAATGCACCCCCATGCCTGGCTTGAATTTAAGATTTTTTTTTTTTTTGCAGTACCGGGGATTGAACCCAGGGGCGTTCTACGTCCGCGCTACACCCCCGGCCCTATTTTTTATACTTTATTTTGAAACCGGGTCTCACGAAGTTGCGGAGGGCCTCACTAAGTAGAGAGAGAGAGAGAGAGAGAGAGAGACAGGGAGAGAGAGAGACAAGGAGAGAGAGAGAGAGAGCGAGCTGAGGCTGGCCGCGAACCCAGATCCTCCGGTCTCCACCTCCCAAAGTACTGGGATTACAAGCGTGCGCCACCACGCCCGGCGAATTTAAGATTTAAAGGAAAAGAAACAAGAAGTTGGGAAAGTGAGAGAACATGAGAAGCTGAAACTCTGAAGATTTGTCTTTACGCTGAAACTTTTCTTTTACCGCTTTCTCCCTCCTTCCGTCCTCCTTCCCTCTGCCCCCTCCCCTAGGATTCCCAGTTAGCCCTATACAACACTCCCACATCTCCCTGTGTCTTCAGCTGAATTCAAATTCACCAAGGACCTTCTTTTGCTCTTTGTAAGACACTGACATGCTTCCGCTACAGCCTGTGGGTTGGTGGAGGGAGAGCCATGGCTTTTGGTCTGTATGACATACTTGTTTCCCTCAAGGGGACCTCTGGGTCAGAATCTTGTGGCTGTGAATCACAAAATAATTCTTAAGGGTATGGATATAAATGATAGAGAAAGCACAAGGCCTCTGACATCTGCAGCTGGAAAGTGGCTGTAGTCAGCAAACAAAATAGGGGATATAATTACTTTTCAGTTAAGTACATTTTGAAATGAATTTTAGTTCAGAGAAATATCTTCCTAAAGATGGCAGGAAAAGGGGGAAATGAGGTGTTTATTAGATTTCATTCTTTAGTATATTGATTCAGGGCTTATACTAGAGACATTTGATTAGTTTCTGAGCTCTGTTGTCAGCATGACTTTTCTACAACTGCTCAGACATTCTCATGCTTTTTGATGGGGTGATAGTTGTGTTAGTCAGCTTTCGTTGCTGTGACAAAATACCTGAGAACATCAAGTTTCAGGAGGAAATATTTATTTTGGCTCACAGTCTGGTTGGTTGTTCCGTTGTTCTAAGGCCTGTGCGAGGTAGGGAGTGCGTGGTAGAACAGAGCTGCTTACTTCATAGTGACCAGGAAGCAGAGAGAGAGAAAGAGTCTGGGGTCCCAGTGTCCCCTTCAAGCATATGCCCCCAGTGACCTCACTTTTCCCACTAGGTCCCACCTCCTAAAGCTTCTACCACCTCCTGGTAGGCTGGGGGCTAAGCTCCTAACACACAGCCTTTGGGGAACACTCAAGGTCCAAGCTATAGCATCTGCCATTACTCAAGTGAGATAATTCTATAGGTTGGAGTAGCAGGAAGCAGGAAGAAGGCTGAGAGGGAAGAACCATCTCATTTTGGAGTTAGAGAGTTTGTATAGAATATATTGCTGTATGTGAGAGAGTTGCATGCTCCTACAGAAACCACAAACTCAGGACACAAGTGTGAGAGAGCAGTGAGTGAGAGCGAGAGGACATGGAAAGCGTTAGTCAGGAACGCCACAGGCCAAATAGAGAAGAGGATATAAATGAAAAAAATAGTTTACACATGATAAAAGACTTCAAATCTGCGCTTCTGAAGGCAGTCTCAGTCTTCTCATGTGTAGTAGGAGCAGTCATATTACTTCCCTGAAAAGGGTTAAAGGAGGCCCTTCATCCAGCTCTTCGTTTTCTAAATATCAAACAATCTAGGTGCCGGGCACTATGTTAGGGGGTTAGTATGTAAAATAGATATTAAATAAGTAAGTGCATGTACTTGAAACATGGAATATCCCAGAATTTCATGGCTTGAGCATTGCATATTCTCATAATTTTAAGAGTGAATAAGTATTATGCAAGAGAGAAACAGTACTATGAGGGCTACTGGTGTTATCCTTGTTATGAGTGGTCTAGACAGTTCCCTAAAAATGTTAAATATTGGGACTGCAGATGAGGAGTTAGCGATACAATGAGCCAAGAGAAAGAGGATTCCAGGTAGATGTGCCAGCATAACGCCAGAGACTGGACTGAGATTAAAAACTTGATAAACTAAAAGGATTGAAAATACACTAAAGTGGTTGGAATCACAAAGGGGAGAAAGAGAAACTATATAGGCAGGAGCTAGATCCTATGTAGCTCATAGTCCAGGATAAAGAGCTTGGACTGTATTACTAAATGCACAGGAAAACAGAATGTTCTTAGCATGCAGTGAGTGGTCACTAAAAGTTAATATGATGATGATAATGATGGGTAGGAGAAGAGGAGGAAGGAGAAGATAACTTATTGGAGTTTGCAATCATGAAGGAAGACACTTCTAGGTAAAACTAGGTAAGTATTCTTGATTTTAGAAAACCAGCTTTAAAAATAAGAGAAAGGAAACTGGGCGTGGTGGCGCACGCTTGTAATCCCAGTACTTTGGGAGGCGGAGACCGAAGGATCTGGGTTCGCGGCCAGCCTCAGCACTCTCTCTCTCTCTCTCTCTCTCTCTCTCTCTACCTAGTGAGGCCCTCCGCAACTTCGTGAGACCCGGTTTCAAGATAAAGTATAAAAAATAGGGCCGGGGGTGTA
>PVJS01032151.1:0-22958 GCA_004027185.1 Glis glis | reverse complement strand
AAAAACAAATAACCCAATCAAAAAATGGGCAAGTGAACTAAATAGACACTTCACAGAAGAAGAAATACAAATGGCCCATAAATGTATGAAAAAATGTTCAACATCATTAGCAATCAGAGAGATGCAAATCAAAACTACCCTGAGATTTCACCTAACCCCAATTAGAATGGCAGTCATTAAAAACACAAACAACAACAAATGCTGGCAAGGATGTGGAGAAGAAGGAACTCTACTACACTGTTGGTGGAATTGCAAATTAGTGCAACCGCTTTGGAAAACAGTGTGGAGGATCCTCAGAAGAATGGGAATAAACCTACTGTATGACCCAGCAATACCACTTCTAGGCATCTATCCCAAAGAACTAAAACCCAACTACCAGACTAATACATGCGTATCTATATTTATAGCTGCACAATTCACAATTGCCAAACTTTGGAACCAGCCAACGTGTCCATCAACAGATGAATGGATCACAAAACTATGGGATAGGTACCCAATGGAATTTTATGCAGCCACAAAGAAGAACAAAATCACATCATTTGCAGGGAAATGGAGAGAACTAGAGAACATTATGCTAAGTGATATTAGTAAGTCACTAAGAGTAAAAAGTCAGATGTCCCCCCTAATCTGTGGGATCTGGATAGAATGGGACTTATAAGAGACTTAGAAGGGAAGAAGAAATCTTTAGATGGACAAAGAAGGTGATCTAACTGAGGGAGTTAGGAGGGGGTTGGAGGTAAACACACTATAGCACATGATGTACATACACAAACTTCTAAGACTCAATAACTTATCCGGAGCATGAAAGGGAAGGAAGGGGGAAGGAATAGGGTGGAATTGGAGGGAGGGCTAAATGAGCAATGTGTGCATGTATGATGTTGATACCCTGACATATATCAAAATGTATAATTACAATGCACCAATAAATGAACATAAAAAGGCACTACTGAAGCATTTATATTGAAGCTGGTTTTTAGTTTATAAAAAAGTGTCAAAAGACTGTAGTCAATAAATTAAGTCTATTCTTTAGTTCTTATTCCTGAGACTTTAAAGCTATATGCATCACAACATAAAAATATCCATATGTTGACTAGTAATACAAGCAAGGAAAATTGATCCTTCTCTTTCAGCTTCATTTTTCCTCAATTTATCCCTAGGTAGAAAGCTGCCTAGTAATACAGGGGTTTAATAATGAAAACTAACCATCATTTGCATTTCTTTACCCAACCTTCTCCACTTCTGATTCTACCCACCAGAGGCAATGACTTTTAAACTTAACTATTTCTAGTTTTAAACATGTTTAGTTGGCTGTGAAATATGGTGTATTTGCAGCTATTTCTCCATGTATCAAATTTAGATAGTTTCCATACTTTGCTTTACTTATGTAAGGATTTATCTCATTTATATAATCTTTCATTTCCCCTATTTATTTCTATTATAATAATTTTTATTTCTTCACTGAACTATTCTGAAATGTCAAACAATATAGTTAAACTGCTATTTATAGTAGTATTCACTTTATAACCAACAAATAAAAACTATACAAAGAAATAAAACAAAGCACCACACAAATATAACTCATTTTATCATTTGGTTGCACAGGAAAAAAACTACTTTAAAAACGAAAAATAGAAAAGTTTAAAAAATTCACTGCCTTTGCCTTAGAGAATTAAGAGTGGAGAAGGGTGGTTAATTTGCACAATGAAGCTTTGTATTACTTCCATTACTACATGATTTTTGTACTTAAGGATAAAGGAGGAAAAATGATAAAGCAAAGAAGAAAGAAAAATCACTTTTTCTTACTGTATTTCTAGTCAATATGCTGATAAGAGATATTTCTCATTTCTCTTTAGTGTGCTCATGAAAACTATGACTCTATGAAGAAATAGATACCATATTGGAGCATAACATACAAAGATAGTATCAAAAAGAAAACAATCAGAAAATCTCATTTCTCTCAAATTTTAAAATTAAAATTAAAATTAAATTCAAAGTATTGGCCCTAGACAATTGCATCCTTAACATTGATATGATCAAATCAAACCTTTCATATGTGATTATGAATATTTATTTTTATTATTTATCTTGGCATTTATCTGTGCAGATTATTAAAACTAGCATCATGCAGTAAATATCTTTCCTTTCATATACTATTTAATTCCTGCTAGCTTTCTAACTCAAGTTCCTAAGGAAGAAGCTTCACTAATACAATACTGAATTATGATCTAAAACTGATCCTTTATACAGAAATACTGATTTTGCAAAATAATTTCATTATAAAATGTGGCACACATGAGCTTTTTTGTAATGAGTATCTTCACAAGAAGTGAGCTTTCCAAAAAGCCGAAAAATTTGTCAATTAAAACTCAAAAAAATTAGTTATTGAATATTTTTATTGAAATAAATCGATTGCTAATTTGTTATGTGTTTGTTTGGTTTGGTTTTAGCTTTTCCCCCCACCTTGGTGATGAGGATTGAACCCAGGGTCTCACATGTGCTAGGCAAGTGCTCTACCACTGAGCTCTATGCCCAACGCCTCTAGTTATTTTTAAATAACTACTTTAATGACATGGAGAGTTAATAATTTTAAATTCATGAAAAATAATCTGCAGTTGCTCTCTTTACCTAAAAGTCTTCTTTAAATTAATTGTACATGTTGTATATATGTTTCTCAAACTCATGTGGGCTACATATGTCCTTCTTGCTCCTCACATTTTAGTTGTTTGGGGTAGGATAATCGGCAGTGGTTCCCTCCCATTAAATCATTAAATTCACGAATTTAATCTTAAGGGTCTCTGAGTTGGTTTTTCAGGACCTTACACAGCAGCTTATTCATTCTCATGCCTATAGTTTCTTCATTTGGTCTTCCAGAATATCAGTCTCCTGGAATTCCTTTTACCTCTTGGGCAGCTCCTTCTCACTTTCTTTTGTGGGTTTGTCTTCATCTACTCAACCTTTAAATATTCATCTACCTCAGGGTTTCATCTTTGAATCTCTTCTATTTTCTGTATGTACTTAATCACCCCAAGATCATCTCCTCTATCAAGGTTTACATACCATCTCAACAAAAAAGACTTCCAATGTTACATCTTAGCCCAACTTCTATGAACTTCAAGAGTCTATATCCAAAAATCAACTCCTTTATTCAAGTTTTATAGGCCAAAAATCTAGTCAGCCCTTGTATGTTTTTATCTCACTCTATATTTCATTCATTAGTGAATTTAGTAGATTCTGATTTCCAAACAGGTACATAATTCACCCACTTCTCACCCCTCACCAAGAGTCATAATCATCTCTCCCTAGAATGTTGAATGACCTATCTAGTGAGTCAGACAATTCCAAGCAGAAAATAGGTGGTAAGCAGAAATTACAAAATCAACAGGGTATGTTATAGTACCTCAGCGCTAGCACTAGCAAGAAGACATCACCATCTTAGAGCCAGAGCCACAAGAGGGCTGCAGGCAGGAACTGTGGCCCTGGTGGGTGGACACAGCCAGACAGTGGGGACCTGAAAGGGCAGGAGAAGAGGGAAATGAAGACATAAAATTTACTCTTCTCCCAAACTCCCCTGTGAGAGCCTCTCATTAGTTGAATCTAATGTAAGCCAGAGTTCAGAGAAGCCAGTTCATAGTTAATATATTTCATACAGGCCAGTCTCTGGAGCACAGAGCAGGGAGAAGGGCGGCAAGTGACCGCCATTGCTCTTAAGCCTCGCTCCTGCCCTTGTTCTTTTGAGAAATCTATTTTTAACACACGGCCAGAGCTCTTATGTTATAACATAAGACAGACAAGGTCATGTGACTGCCCAAAAGCTCCCAGTGATTTTCTATGTCTCTCACTATCAAAGTCTAGGCCTTTAAAATTGTCTGGAAGGCGCCACTCCACATCTGGGCTCCACTGACCTCGTCTCCTATCATTCTCCATACATTCCTTGAGCTCCCACAGGCACAATACTGTTTGGAGATCTTTGTAGTTTTCGTTTCTTCTGCTCATAGTTGTCCCCAATATTCCATGTGGTTGGTTTCAGGTTTCACTCACATGCCACCCTCTCTGCAGGGCCTTTCCTGGCCACCTGTCTAGTGTTACACCTGCCTTCACATCACATCCAACCCCTTTTTCTCCAGAGAAAAATCCCACTTCATATTCTAGTTCTGCTTTCTACTGTATTATGTATTGTATATCATATAATGTACATGTCTATTTTGCTGCTTAGTGTGCCGTGCATTCCATGAGGACAGGAACGGCCTTTCTCTTTGTTTCCTGGCTATTTCCCCAGTGCCGACATCAGTACTACCACAAGGTAAAGGGACTATTTACAAGATGTGAGCAAAGATGTGATAGATTGAATAAAATGAAGAAATGGATTTCACCTTTGCTTTCTCCTAAGCATTTTCCTTCGGTAAAATACTTTAAATCCTGCAAATGCTACAGTTGCTCCTTTTTTTTTTTTTTTGTACAGCTCCTTCCTTCTACCTTGCTGTCTGATTGCTAGGCAAGGCAGCATACCTAATGGAAGCCTGTTGATTAATAACCATCAGATATTTAAATACAAAGTATCAGGAGAAGGAAACTTGACCTTCATCATACAATTTCAATTAGTAGTAGTGAGAACCATATCTTCTGGAAGGAGAACAGGCCCTTAGCTATTTAAATTCAACTCATACAGCACACAGTAAACTGCCAGAGAGTGGATCTGATGTGGGTGGTGATATAAAGGAGAATTAATGGGGAAAATGTGCTCTATCACTTCAAAAATTATCATATGCTCTGGGGACTTACACGCTATCAGCAGCAAAGTAAAAAACAAGTTACAATGCCTGGCACGTTGATCTGTTTCTACTTAGCAAATGAATTTGCCTCCTGGGGGGAACATGATCATGGCATTTGTTTATCTTAAGAAGCTATATTATACATTCTGCTTAAATAAGATCAAGTAATTTCAATTTAGAAATACAAATAACAGCAATGATCACCTAAACATGGTATTTAGGCTAAAGTAAAAATCCCTTCTTTGCTTCTCCCATCTGCATGATTTTAAGAGAAAAAAAGTGTAAAGAGATTAGATTAGATGTCCTGAATTTCAGAGTAGAAAAGTAAAATATTTTAGCATATAATATCTCATTCCAAAAATGTATCTCAGTTTTAAAATGTAATTACAATTAAAAATAAAGTGTGCTTAAATTAGATGTTGAAAGTAAACCCAGACTTTAAATATATTTGCCAATCACTACAATAGTATAATTTAAAGGAGCATTCCAACCTCTATAGAAAAAAGCAAATAATTGAATACTCCTTTATCAAGTAATCAGACACAGACTCTTAAAAGTAATGGGGCTTATATTTATTCGGATTTCAAATCAACCTTTATTAATTATTGATTAACTATCTTCCCCTCTGATCAGTGTAATCCACCTCTTTGATCTCTAAATAAAATTCCTTAAACCCTGAAAGTGGAGAAATAGAAAACACTGTATATTTCTGAAAGGAAAATACTCCAAATAGAAAATATTAAGAGAAGCCAGTCCTGGTTGCATATACCTATAATCCTAGTACTTGGGAGACTGAGACAGGAGGATTACAGGTTCACAGGTTTGAAGCCAGCCTCCACAATTTAGCTAGACCCTCAGCAACTCAGTGAGACCCTGTTTCAAAATAAAATAGAGCAGAGACTATATTTCAGAGGTGTAATGTCCCTGGGTTCAATCCCCAATATCACACACACACACAAAAGAAAATATTAACTGAGTCCAGAATATGATAGAAAGAAAAGGCTGTCACTAGTTAAGGTCAAACTGCTTGAGTATATACACCAATTACCTGCTGAAGCTAAAGAATTTGTCTGCCATTTTAAGTTTACACACACACACACACACACACACACACACACGTATATAGAGAATATAAAACTTAAAACCATCTGAGAGCTAACTAAATAACAATCTTACTATGAAATACACTCATGAAAACATTTGTTTTGGTGATCAAAGTATCAAAGGTTTCTTAGCCAAAATAATTTCAAGATGGATTAACGTGAAACTGGTAAAAACAATAAAAATAAATAAATAAATTCCACTTAGAGTGCAAATGTTTGTTGGCCCTCAACTCACCTTAACAGTTACTTTATGGTCTTTGTTATTTCCTGGGGTAACTGCTCAAAGTTAAAATTCCGCCTGAGTCCTCTGCTCATATCACCTCACTAACTCACTTTGGGGGCTACTAATTTATGTTGATCTTGACTGGTCTTCTAAGTGTTGAAATGTGGCAGTTCTAGTTGGGGAGTGCCTGTTTTTGTACCCCACTTCTACCACTTAATGGCGCTGTGCCTCAGTTTCCTCATTTGGCAGATGAGGTTTCAGTGGGAGAACACATTGAGTCCGAGGCAGAGCTGGTGCTCAGCTGATTCAAGCACTGGGACTAGGAAAGAAGAATCACATGAATCTTGGGTCTAAACCAACACCAAGCTTCACTACGGATTAGCGAAGGAGACACAAGTCGAACAACTTTTGTCTCTGGAAGGTCCTCAAGCTATCAGTCACAGCTTGCAATAAATCCCTTTTGGAGTCAGAGTAACCTTTGAGACCTAAAGACGTACATAGTCAACTCAGCTCAGAGAAAGCCGTTTTGTCTTGTGTATCCTTGGGTTTGTTGTGCTTGCCTAGTTGCTCGAGTGACTTAGATCTTCAGTCTGCTGAGTCCCACTGTCATGTGCTGGCAGGCACGGTGTTCCACCACTGGCGTGCATTGTCCCCAGTCTTTCTGATGTCACCAGTTACGGGCCTCTGCAAGCCTTTCCTGTTCCTGTTCCCACACTCAGCACCCATGCCTAATGTCAGATATCTGTGCTTATTGGCACTTGAGCCCACGGGGAGAGGGTTGGAGAAAGTTTTGACCCCCTGGATGTTCCTGCTTCAGTGCACCAGCCAGTTACCCTGCTAGTTGCCTAAAGCCACCTGTGCCAGGTTTCTTCTCTTTGCCCAGAGCTACCATGGCTTCTGCATCTGCAGTACTCTGAGATCCTCCTACAGTTGAACCAGTCTTCCCCTTGCCATCTCCTCACAGTAGCCCCTGCTCAAACAACCTCCTGTGCTTCATTCCAGCCATTCCTCAGAGCTCTATAATGACTAATGGCAATGCAATTTTTTTCAGTTTTGCTATTGATTTATAGATATAGATACTTATATAGATAACATGTGAGATAGATAGCAGGAGAGAGATGAATATATAGACACATATCTCTAGCTATTTAGTCCCATTACCTAAGGATTTTAGTGGCAAACAGGAAGAAAAGACCATGAAGATATTTAAATCAGGGCTTAAAAAGATGCCAAGCACATAGAAAGATCTCACATATATCTATTGAGATTTATGAAATAAGGTGAAAAAAATCTTAAATGTAGCCCAGTTAATAAAATAAAATAGGTTTTGGGGTTTTGTTTTTGGTTTTGTTTTGTTTGTTTTAGTACTGGGGATTGAACCCAGGAGCATTCTACCTCCAAGATACATCCCCATTCCTTTTTACCTTTTGTTTTGAAATAGGATCTCACTAGGTTGCTAAGAGTCTTGCTAAATTGCTGAGGCTGATACTGCCTCAGCAATCCTCCTGCCTCAGCCTCCCAAGTACTGAGATTACAGACATGTGCCACCACTCCCATCTCAGAATATGTTTTTAAAGATGGCTTAAATATAAGGGCTACGTATAAATTTCAGGAGAATATTTTAAAAAAATAGCCATCTTCTGAATTGCTAGACTACTATTTCAGTTACTCCCCTAAGCAAAACAGACCCTGAAGTGTCACTATAACATGAAGAATGTTATTTAATAATATACTGTACTAAAGAAGTGATACCAGAGAAAGCAGGGAAAAAATTAGAAACACCCTGAAAGAACACAGAAATTTCTAAGCAAACTCCTTCCATGCAATCATGAAATGTAAGCCACACACTAATGCTGGCAAAGGGAAGGTCAGGACAATTGTTGTGCCTGAAATATTTGATCACATTAACTGTTACAGACTTTCTATGTAAACAACTGATCAACAGAAATCTTAAAATATTTTTATTCAAAGAAACTCACCTTAAAAAATAAAAACTGACCAGATTCACCTGAAAGCTTTAATCAGAATGTTTCCTGAGTCTGCATTGCGGCTGCCCTGGACTGGGCCATGGGGTAGACAATGAAGAGAGTGTCAAGGAGATGGAAGAGGAAGGGATGCCTCCAGTTCAACAGTCTGGACACTTGATTTTAATTTATTTTATAATGCATTCATATAAAATAATTTCTAACCAATTAATCAACATATTGACAAAGTTCAGTACCTGAGAGGGGAAATGTTTAATATAAACATTGGATCATTGCAAAAAGGAAGACTAGTTTAACTGAAACTGTCCTCATAATGGATGATGCTAACATGTTGTTGGTTTTTTATACATTTATTGGTGCATTATAGTCTGACATCATAATGTAGTTCATAGAAATAGTGCCATACATGCACAAAACACTTGGTGAGCTTTCACCTGGCTCCCACTCCACTCCCCCTCTTTGCTATACATGGTATTAGAATTGGCATTGATATTCTCACATATATACATAATGTCAATGGAAGTATTTCTTTCATTGATTCTACCTCTCTCCCCAACTTCCCCTAGATCACCTCCCTCGCTCCACTGGGGTTTCTCCTCCATTATCTAAAGTCCCTCTTGTATCCCAATTACTCCTTAGCTTCTGCATATGAGAGAAAACATATGCCCCCTCACTTTCTGTGACTGGCTAATCTCACTTAACATAATGTTCTCCAGATCCACCCACTTTCCTGCAAATGACATAATTTTGTTCTTCTTTATTGCTGAATAGAATTCCATTGTGTACATATCCCATAATTTTGTGGTCCATTTATCTGTTGATACCTGGGTAGGTTCCTATTGTGAATTGTGCTGCTACAAACATGGATATGCATGTATTACTATAAATTCTGATTTCAGTCCCTTTGGAAAGATACCCAGGAGTGGTACAGGTGGAACCTATGGTGGCTCCATTCCCAGTTTTCTGAGGAATCTCCACACTGATCTCCATAGTGGCTGCACTATTTGCATTACCACCAATAGTGTAGAAGAGTTCCTATTCCCCCAGATCCTCACCAGTATTTATTGTTGTTTGATTTTTTGATGATTCTTATTCTGATTGGTATTAGATGGAATCTCAATGTAGTTTTTACTTATATCTCCCTGATTGCTAGTGATGTTGAACATTTTTTCATATATTTATTCACCATTTGTATTTCTTCTTTTGTGAAGTGTCTGTTTAGTTCAGTTGCTCATTTCTTGATTGGGTTATTTGGTTTTCTTAGTCTTAAGTCTTTTAAATACTTTGCATATTCTAGGTATTAGTCCTCTGTCAGAGCAATAGTTGGCAAAGATTTTCTCCCATTCTGTAAGCTTTCTCTTTAGACTCTTGCTGGTTTCCTTTGATGAACAGAAACTTTTTGGTTTAATGCCATTTCATTTATTAATTCTTGTTTTAATTTCCTGAGCTTTGGGGGTCTTATTGAGGAAGTTTCTACCTGTGCCTATGGTTTGGAGTGTTAGACCTATGCCCTCCTCTAGTCTTTGATCCATCTTTAGTTGACTCTTGTGAAGGGCAAGAGGTATGGATTTAATTTACCTTGATTATTGTTAGGATGAAGGTAAGTTTTAAATAGCAGCTATATTTTAAGGGCCTCCTTATTTTCTTTTTATTAACATTTTTATTGAAATTGGGATTTTGTTGTTGTTGTGGTGTTTGTAATCATTGATTTTCTCTTGGCCTTACCTCACCTTAAGCAAATCCTAAGCCATTTTTTTTTAATATGGATTGAGTTGAAACCCAATGAGAGCATTCCATCCTCTCATTCTTTATGAATACCCATTCATTTGATTGTTAATATTTACCATTCTCATGCATCTTTTATATGTTTGTTACATATACTAATTTCATAAATGTCATGAAGTGTTTTATTTTTTCATGCCTTTATATAAGTGGCATTATAGTTTATGCATGGTTTTACAGCCACATTTTTCATTTGAAATTATGTCTGTGTGATTTTTATGGTGATAATGTACAGCCAACATTCATTTTCAATTCTGCACAATACTTTACTGTATTAACCCTTTTAATTCACTTGTTCTCTTGCTGTTTGACATAGAGATTGCTTTCAGTTTTGTGCTATTGTAAACAATACTGCAATTAATATTCCTGTACGAGACTAATTTTCCTTAGGGTTACACAGTGGGAGGATATACAGATTTTCAACTTTGACGCTGCTTTGCAATCTACCTCAGCATTGAGGAAAGTTCCTATTTCTCCGTATGCTCAGCAATGGTACTGTCAGGCTTGGTTTTCCTTTTTCTTCTTTATTTAGTCCTATCCAACAAGTTTAAAGTGATATTTCATTGTGTTATAAGTCTACTTGGTCATTAATAATATTGGGTCTCTACTCTCTTCTCTGTAGTGAATTGCAATTGATATTTTAAAAATTAATTTCCATGTTCACAGCTGCATTTTTTGTTTTGTTTTGTTTTTGCGGTACCCGGGATTGAACCCAGGGGCGTTCTACCTCCGCGCTACGCCCCCAGCCCTATTTTTTTATACTTTATTTTGAAACCGGGTCTTACGAAGTTGCGGAGGGCCTCACTAGGTAGAGAGAGAGAGAGAGAGAGAGAGGGAGAGAGAGAGAGAGAGAGAGAGAGAGCGCTGAGGCTGGCCATGAACATGGATCCTCCGGTCTCCGCCTCCCAAAGTACTGGGATCACAAGCGTGCACCACCACGCCCAGCCTCACAGCTGCATTTTAAACCCCACACTGTCTCTGTGTCCATTCTTTCTGAGAGGGAAAAATCTGAGCAGTAACTCTTAATCTTTGTACATCTAGAAATGCCCCTCATTTAACCTAATTCTTAAATTCCATTCTATACAAGTATAAAATGATAGATTAGCATTTTAGACACATTTAATGTGGCTCTCCATTTTCTTTTGACCTTTATTTTATTAAGAGGTCTGTTCTAACTCCAATTGCCATTTTTCGTAGATAATCTGCCTTTTATGTGTGATAACTTTAGGGTTTTATTTTTCTTTATCCTTTATATTATAAATGTCTACTTTTATGTGTCAAGCATTTTTCATAATGTTTATCTTAATTCATATAAGAAACCTCTGTACTTTTGCCGATATCCTGCAGCTCCAGTAAAATCTGTCTTGTTGAGCATTTATTTTTATTTGTTCTGTCTGTAACTTGAAGTATTTCCCCCCTAAGAACTGGAATCCTTGACGTCTCTCACTGTCTTCTCATAATGTTTTTATTTTTATCAAATTTGTGCTATTGCCTACTTTAAAGGAGTCACATGGTTATACAAAGCTTCCTGGAAAACAATTATTGCTGCCCCCTATAGACTTCTTTTCAAAGAAACCACCTTCCCCTTTATAGCAGATTATTTTACAGTTTGCCTCCACAACTGTCAATAAAATGTTCATATCACACCTTGATGGTTTTTCTATTTTAAGCATTATCAGTATTGACTTGTCATTTTGGAGGGTAAAAAATTAGCCTGCCTTTCTCTCTTTGCTTTATCACACCCATACACATACCCTTTTATGAAGAAAACATCCCAAGGTGAATCCATATGAGACTCACTCTTATATAATTCCCACCCCAAGTGAAAGCAAGACCTGTAACTTGGATCTAGTTCATAGAATATGACAAAGGTGAAGGACTTTGCAAGTGTGATTAAGGCCCCAAATCAGCTGAATTTGAGTTTATCAAAAAGGAGACTATCCTGGATAGGCATGGCTTAATCAGGAGAAATGTTTTAAAAGAGGAGCTGGGACACTCCCTGCTGTCAGACATGCTCTCCTAATGACCTTGAAGAAACATCTCACTAAGAGTTCTCCTGCCACAAGGAAATGAACTCTTCCAACAACCTAAGAAAGTGTGGAAGTGGTTCTTTCCTCAGATGACCATGCAGCCCAGCTAAAATCTTGGCTGAAACACAAAGGGACCCCAGCCAAAGCACCCTTCGTGGCTCTGCTTGGACTCCTAATTAATGGAAACTGTGAAATAATAAATTGAAATAGGTATTATTTGAAGCCACTGAATTTGTGGTACTTTGTTACACAGCAGTAGAAAACTAAACTTTTCTTCTCAACCTCCAAAACAGCTATAGTTACTGTCTCATAAATTTTTAATATTTATATGTTTATAATTGGCACATTTTATTTTTACTGTTGTGGTAAACTATGGCTACTTTTCCTTCCTGTAAAGGATCTAATCATTAACCAGCATTCCTTTTTTTTTTTTTTTTTGGTTCAGGGAAAGTATGTGGTTTTGGTTGTCTTATTTTATTTTCAGGAGATTGAAATACATTCAGTATGTTCTATGGTTTTGGTTACAGTTTATTCTTCAGAGGCTCATGTGGAGGAAGTTTGGTTCCCATTGTGGTGATGCTGAGATGGCAGAACTTTGAGACATAGAGCCTGCTGCAGGGTAATTAGGTCACAAGGCTCTACATTCATGAACAGATCAGGTCTGGTCTTGCTGAGTGGGTTAGGTCTAGTAGGAGTGCATTTGTTCCCATGAAAGTAGAGTGGTATAAAAAGAGCAAGATTGCACCCTCTCCAGACTCTTGCTTCCTGTCTTAACATATGATCTCATTTCCTGCTGCTCCTGCCATTGTGATACCATCTGCTATGAGGCCCTCACCAGAGCTGAGCAGATACTAGGGCCATGCTCTTAAATCTCTACAACTGTGTGCTAAATAAACCCCACTTCTTTGTAAAGTATCCAGCCTTAAGTATTTTGTTATAGCAACACAAAAAAGACTAGGACAGTATACTATTGGTTTCATTGTCCTGGATCTACTCCAGAGTTTTCTGGTTTGATCTAATTTGAATTAGTTGCTCTCTGTTCCTATACATGGCTGACATGCTATTACCTTCTTTCATGAACATATTATAGATTCTTTAACTTCTTGCTTTAAGATGCTATTTCCTAAATCACATGTATTCCTTTTTCTTAGCTTACACCCTTGTCTGGTGGATCATGTCTTCTAGGAGTTTCATGTCTTTATTCTACCTATTGACTCCTTTCTTTAAGATATTTCCTACATCGCATATATTCTTCTTTATTAGTTTACACCCTTGTTTGGAGGATCATGTCTTCTAAGAACTTGGTGTCTTTACCGGAGGATCTGGGTTCGCAGCTAGCCTTAGCTACTTAGTGAGGCCCTCTGCAACTTAGTGAGACCCTGTTTCAAAATAAAGAACAAAAAAATAGGACTGGGGGTGTAATTCAGAGGTAGAATGCCCCTGGGTTCAATCCCTAGTGCCAAAAAAAAAAATTAGAGTCTTTATTCTACTTATCTACTCCATTGACATTTGGGCTGGGTATATAATTGTAGCTAGAAATAAATTTCCATCAGATTGAAGTCTTTATCTAAATGCCTTCTAGTATTGCTTTAGGGAAAAAATCTATTCTAATTCATATTTATCTGTAGGTAGCCTATTTGTTTTATAACTAGAAGTTAAGAAATTTCTTTTAGTCTATAGTGTTTAAAATTTCAAATTGATGTCTTAGATAGTTTATACAGAATTGAACAGCTTTTGTTTTTGAATTCATTTACCCTACCATTTGGTTGTTTTCTCTTTTTATTTTTATCTACCATTGCTATGTATTTACAATAAAGGGGATACACCAAAACATGAACTCACAGCACCATCTTGACTAAAATAAACATTTTTAGAGTGTCAAAAACATAAAGAAAACACTAAATTAAATAATTGAATATTCAAAGTTTTGAAATGTATTCATATTAAAAAATATTCTAGGGCAAATGAAACAAAAGCATTAAACATTTGAAATCTGAATTTGCACAAAATATTTTCTCACTTTACAAAAAAAACTCCTTTTATCTCCTATTGAAATTCACCCTATTCAATTTTTTAATTTCATTACATCTGAGTGAGGAAATTAGACTACATATTTTTAAAATCAAATGAGGTTAAAAGTAGTTAATAGAACTTTTAGCTTCAAGCAGCTCAATTAAAATAAAAATGTCTCTTGGGTCCAAGGACAGAGACAAAGCGTTTTAATTTTTATGAAAGTGCTAAGAATAGAACAATTCAGAAAGAGCAATGAAATTAAATTATGGTCTATATTTGTCAAAGAAATTAACAAACTACAAGACTTTCCTAAAAAGAATTTTCTTAAAATATCTCAGAATATTATGGCCTATTTTATTTTGTTTCTAGAATGCTAACTACTTGGTACTGAAAGACAAAAATTCTCATTTAGTTATAGTCTTAAAAAATAATCAAACCATGGATGTTTAACAATTCATCCTCCCTCCAAACAAATAATTAAATAAGAAGGTGAAAAAAAATTTTATTCCTAATAGAAAATAAAAGTATTGATTTGTTTATAGTTAAAAAAAGAGCATTGCTAAAATGAGGGGCAAACGTGTTATGGATCCTCTCTCTTATTGATTTGCACTTGTAATATACTTGTAATAACAGTATCTGTGTGGATTAATTGTATGAAAACCATGACACTGAATGGAAACATCAAGAAATAAAAATAGCCGGGCATGGCGGCACACGCTTGTAATCCCAGTACTTTGGGAGGCGGAGACTGGAGGATCCGGGTTCGCGGCCAGCCTCAGCTCTCTCTCTCTCTCTCTCTCTCTGTCTGTCTCTCTCTCTCTCTCTCTACCTAGTAAGGCCCTCCGCAACTTTGTGAGACCCAGTTTCAAAATAAAGTATAAAAAAATAGGGCCAGGGGTGTAGCGCGGAGGTAGAACGCCCCTGGGTTCAATCCACGGTACCACAAAAAATAAATAAATAAATAAATAAATAAATAAATAAATAAATAAATAAAAATAAAGTCGGGCGTATTGGCACATGGCTATAATCCCAGCACTTGGGAGTCTGAGACAGGAAGATTACAAATTCCAGGCCAGCCTCAGAAACTTAGTGAGACCCTCAGCAACTTAGCGAGACCCTGTTTCAAAGCAAAAAATAAAAAGGGGGTGGGGGTGTAGTTCAGAGGTAGAATGTTCCTGGGTTCAATCCCCCCAAAAAATATAAAAATAAGCTGTCAGTTGAATTTAGAACAAATAACTTTTTCTTTTGAGACATTAAGAAATCTGACTCTGAGTGGATTTGTTTAAACTATTAAAGGTAACTTTTATTTATATATCTATAATAGTTATCCAACTCTATAGGTTTTTCTCCAAAAGTCAATATAAAGGCTCTTTCACATGTGAAATAATAAGGTGAGTAATATGTATCATTAAGTTCCTATCATTATGGACCAAACCTTTTTCATAAGTTTTATTTTAGTCCATATCACAAACCTATGTGGTTTTATAGAAGAGAAAACTGAGGGTCAGGGAAATATTGACAAAGACTCTCTCCTTTGACCAAAATTTCATCGCGCCTCTTTGAGTCTTCTGCTTTACTAAGTCCAACCTTGACCTTCCCTCTGTGCCCTTGTTGAATCCAGTTTGAGTAAGAATCCTTGATATCTGACCACCCTGGATATGCTATCACCAGAACTTGCCTTCAACAATAATCTTATCAAGTCAGTTTAGCCAGAAACCTCTTATCTTTCATGTTTCTTTATACTTTTTCACCCACTGCCCACCACCCTGTTCTTTGGTTATAAAGCTCCACTTGTCAGTGTTAGTGTCATTCTTGAGTCTCTTTCCCCTACTGCAAGACCCTCTTGCAGTGGTCCCTATACCGATTACCATGACAACCCCTTCAATAAAGTCTGTATTACCATCTTTAAAAAGTGTCATGAATAAATTTTCTCTAATGGTGCATCACTCAGAGCTGTATAGCTGGTAAGTGATAGATAAGAATGCAGAATAAGTCTAACACCCAAACTTTTTTCTCCTCCACAGATCTAGTTTTTTGATCAAATATCTTCATAGACTAATGAATGTATGGTCAATAGTAGTTCTTTGATAGCAAGAGTAACAGCTTCATAGCTTCCACATGATACTCAAGAATGTGAATACTGGCATACAAAAGCATCAGCCCATACTCTCTCCTTCCCCATCTTGGGGCTCAAGAGTGGGCCGGTAAGCTGGGTGTGGTGGCGCACGCTTGTAATCCCAATACTTGGGAGGCGGAGACCAGAGGATCCGGGTTTGCAGCCAGCCTCAGCTACTTAGTGAGGCCTTCGCAACTTCGTGAGACCCAGTTTCAAAAATAAAGCATAAAAAATAGGGCCGGGGGTGTGGCTCGGAGGTAGAACGCCCCTGAGTTCAATCCCCGGTACCACAAAAAAAAAAAAAAAGAGTGGGCTGGTATTTGCCATTCAATCATCAAGTAAGAGAGAGTACCCACACAGTTTTTGTTTTTTTAGTAGTTCCTGGATCCTGGTAGATGTGATGCTTTTCTATAGAAGGGAAAACCCAAGAAAAATGCTATAAGAGAGCTTTTAATTTCCTAAGTGTTTGCATCTGCACCTAAACATCACGTGTAGAGCCATCTATATGCCAGTAGTGTTCCCTTGGTATGTTGCTATGCTGAGTCCTAGACCCCATCCTCCCCCAAGACGTGTCCCAGAAAACTTCTGAACTCCACTTCATGCCCAAAAGTCATGAGAGCTTTAACTTTGGAAGTACTTGACTTGGTCACCCTAAACTGAGATCTATTTATATGAAAATGTCAGGCAATTTTGTTTGCTTAGTTTTTCCCACTACTAATTGCCTCACCTTGCAAAACTAAATGAAATAGGAGCTCTGGAGGGACAGTATTCTGGATTTTTTTTTTTTTGGTTTTTAGTGTTGTTGCTATTGTTTTATGTTATGATTATCTGTCACAGAAAATTTATTAGTTCTTCTAAAATGTAGTATCTATTAATCTAGAAAAAGTGCAGAAAAAGTGTGTTTTCTCATTTAGACATAAATGTGAAATGATGCTTTTTCCTACCAGTTTAGTAATGGGAATGTGAACAGCACAGCATAACGCAGATGGCTTGTGCCTTCTTTTCCCTTGTAAAGCAATTACAAAGTTGGAAAAGAGCAGTACTTCAGGCTATGCTAATCTGATTCTGCAAACTCCTTCAGCCTTATTTCAAAGTTCAACAGCTCTCAGTATTGGAACATTTTTACTCTTATGAAATTTAACTTTGTTTCTTTTTATATGTTTCACAATGGAGGTTCCAAACAGTTGCTCATTACCTTTGGTTGTTAATTTTATTGCAATGTTCTCTTTTTTAAAGCTGAATGTACTTAAAATCTTCCATTAATTTAATCTGTTTTAGGACCAAGAATCCAATTTGGTAGCTTTGAAAGCATAAGGGCATTCTAAAGAATAAAAGTATTTTAAAGTTGCCCCCCTATGTTTTCATTAATATGCGCAACCTAGGGAGTAGTGGGGACACAAAAGGAACTCCAGTGACAACAGAGAACCCTCAGTGGTGCAAGGGAAGTGGTACAAGGAAAGGGGAAGGGCAAGAAAGAAGTGAATCTATGGAATTACTATCATAAAGAATGTGTACATATGAGATTATACCAACATCATTCTCAGTACTACATTGGGGGGGGAGGTGGGAGGGAGGGACACCAAGAGCTGTGTGCATGTATGTTAACACCAAACTGATATTTATTGTGATGTGAGACTACAATGCACCAATAAAAACATGTAAAAAAATAAAAAAATAAAGTTGCCACCCCCATATCTCCCATTCTAAATCCTCTTTCATGTAACCTTGTCACTCCTCCCACTGAAAAGTGCTTTCTGTCTTCTCCATTTGAATACAAGAAGGCTTGTATTTGGGTTCAGAAAATGTTCCCCTAAAGTGTGGCACTTTGACCTGCTGAGCTGAAGAAAGTCTCAACCAGGGTGTCTCTAACCATTTCATATTTGTCCCCCAAGTATAAGAGGGGCTGTCCCCAAAGTTCCTTTATCAGAATGAGAAAACTCCCAAAGGTTATATAATTGTCTTAAACCTACTCCCAAGGAATCTCATCAAATAATCAGGAAATATTAACCAACACAGAAGAGGGGAGACTAAAAGTGAAGTCCCTACTACATTCAGACAGGATTCTTATCCATTTTACTAAGAACTGCTCCAAGAGATTACCTAGAATTTATCTACATAATAACACTCTTAGTTTACAATAAAATTCTGCCCTCGCATTCCCATAATTTGGTTACTTTCCCCATTTCCCCTCTCTCCATAAAGAAAGGTACCTACGCATCTAAACCTCACTGAGTTATCAGGTAATCTATTTCCTATGATATCCAGTGTGCTAATGCACATTAATAAATGTGTATGCCTTTTTCTCCTATTGATCTATTGTTGGTTTATTTCAGTGACTCTTCAAAAGGGGCAGAGGAAGTTTCCCCTTCACTCCTATGACTGCATTAATCAATCCAGCACAGAGGAAATTACTTTGTGTGACTTCCAAGGTTGTATCATAAAATGTGATGCAGCTTTTGTCTTGTTCCCTGGAATCCTTACCTCTGGGGCTCTAAACATATATAAAGTGTGACTACCTAGAGCTGCCAAGCTGTGAGATCGCCAAGACAGATGGAGAGGACATATGTAGCTTTCAGGTCCTAATCTGCTAGTCCTTCCAAACCAGGAACCAGGCACATGAGAGAAAGAGTCTTTAAACGATTCCATCCCCCATCCTTTGAGACTCCAGGCAGCATAGGGCAGAAACCAGCTGCACCGCACTCCCTGTTCTAACTCATGGAATCTATGACAATAATAAACAGGTCAGTGTTGTATACCATTACTTGTTAAAGTAGTTCATTAATGCAAAAACAGTGACTAGAATGTTCTTTCCTCCACTAATATGACATGCAGGGTTCCATTTGTTTGTTTGATTACTTCTTGGCCTTATCTATTTCTGCTAAACTTACAAATGTAACAAGAATTTAGTCTTCAATGTCATTCCATTCACTTTCCCTCCATTGCTCCAAGAAATATATAGGACTAAGCAATTATTCTTAAAATATGTAGATCAAAAATAATTTCCTCAGCTATTTATGATTCAATGTCAAGTAATCAACACTTAAGTATCATAAGCTTCTATCTGAAAAAGAAACTTGGAATTTAACTTACTCCAGATATCACTCAACCTCTGCACAGAGGCAATATTTTGGACCTTCCTGTGAATGGGGGGGGCACATGTTTTTTATAACGTTACTGGATCCAAGTTTACCTGCTTACCACCTAAAAATCAACACTCAGGAGAGGAGAGTTGTTGGGAAGGAAACCAGGTCTACTCAAAGGCTGGCAACCTGAGAAGATAGCTGAGGGGTTACTATTATGCCTCCCCCCAAAAACGAGACCAACTTAGGGAACTCAGTACATGAAAGGGCTTTTATAGGGAAGGAAAGGAGATGCAGGGGACAATGGAAGGAAGACCACATGCTGGGAGGGTGTCCCATCACCTTGGGAGTGTCTCCGTTCCTTCTCTCTGGTTAGAACATCACATACACAGGACTAATGAATCAGAAGGGGGCTTTACACATTTGTAATCTGATGGTCCCCAGGGGTTCTGGGTTCTGTAAATCCAAAGAAAGATTATTTAGCAGTTAATATTTTGATCATCTCAGGTGTGGCTGGGCCAAGGGAGGGAAGTAACTCTGCAAAGGACAACTTCAGGAGGAATGACCACCACTACAACAACATACTCAGCTTACTTCTCAACATAAACATATTTCTTTAATCAACAAAGTAACTTATCTTCATTTTAAACATTATCATCAATTTTAAACATTCCTTTTTAGTCGTACCTAAAAATTTAGCTAATAATAGTTGTTACTTTTAAAACAGGAATGAATCATTTAATATGCATTTTATTTTTCTTTATCATGTCACTACTTTGAGAAACAGACTAGTTATAAATTTAAATCAATAAAGAGGTTAATAAAACTTTAGGTTTCTGAATTCATTTAATTTTGTCTTTAAAATTGGAATCGCTCCTCACATGATACTGGATATCATCACAGACTGAATTTAATATGTTAGAATCAGATAATAATGAAGTTTTTTGTTTGAGCACATCTTTCATTTACTAGAAAGTATAAAAAAAGACTAGCAATCAAGGAAAGCATTAAGTAATCTGTAAAAGCATAAATAAGAAAATTAAAATAATTATCTTTATAGTGGTTCAGTAACTTCTTTGTCTTTGCCAAACTTACTAATCAAAAATATTTGTAAGGGCCGGGCGTGGTGGTGTACACTTGTAATCCCAGTACTTGGGAGGCGGAGACAGGAGGATCCGGGTTCGCGGCCAGCCTCAGCTGCTTAGTGAGGCCCTCCGCAACTTCGTGAGACCCGGTTTCAAAATAAAGTATAAAAAATAGGACCTGGGGTGTAGCTCGGAGGTAGAATGCCCCTGGGTTCAATCCCTGGTACCACAAAAAAAAAAAAAAAATTTGTAAGGAGGATTTATTTCTAACTGTTCAGTCATCATACCATTGCATACATTAAAAGGTAAAGAAATAATTTATTTGTAATAGTAGAAATGTTTACATCATTTAGGGTGTATGACAAGTATCTAAAGGAGTGGTTGGTTTTAATAAAATATGTATATAGGTAAGAAATATATTTGGTGCATTTTCAGATCAATGCCCTCTCCCTAAATTTTCTTTTTTTTTGGTCTGATAAAACATGCATTTTTTAAATTAGTGAAATAATATACTAGAGTCATAAAATGCCTTTTCCTGGATATTAAACTTATAAAGGACTTAAAGTTAATCAAGGTGTATTGCACTAGAACCTAACTCAGAGCTATAGTTATTAAAATTAATAATTTATAATAACAATAAATCAAATATTTACACTACTGTATATATTTTTAAACACTTAATGTTCTCTCCTATGTAGGATTCATAAAACATCTATGTCATAGTTATTACCATTATCACTATTTTACAGGCCATGCATTAAGAAAATTAACTTACAAGAAAATTACTAAGCAAGCGGTGGAGATCTCAGAACATAAACTCATTTTTTCTGTTTTATTTTATAATGCCTGCCTACTATATTTTGGAAACATTCACATAAATGTTATCTATCAGAAGACATTTCCTGATACTTCTAAGGAATGAGAACATCAAACAAAA
This sequence comes from Glis glis, assembly GCA_004027185.1. NCBI lineage: Eukaryota > Metazoa > Chordata > Mammalia > Rodentia > Gliridae > Glis > Glis glis. Next base: position 1,835 of record PVJS01032151.1, on the reverse strand, counting down.
ACATAAGCCAACATAAACTATTAAATATACTATACATTTCTTTATTGAAACCAGGCATTCTTTCTCATTAAAATTTAACTTCGTCAAAGCAAAAGAATACTAAGCATGCATGTCATAATTCATAAAATTACTTAGTGTTAGGGAAGATGGAAAAAACAGTGTACAATTACAAGGATGTATGTGTGTGTGTGTGTGTGTGTGTGTGTGTGTGTGCTTTTTTTCCATTGGGAAGAAGGAAAATGAAGACACAACCATATCCTTTTACAATTTTAACACCTAATTGTCCTGAGAAAGTATTTGTATGACTAATTAATTGTTACAAATGAGGATCAAGAGAGCTGACAGAAGCTAGCATAGAAGAGAGCTGGTGATTAGCATCATTTCCATTTGGACAATGAATACAGGCCTGAACTCAAGGGCCAGCTAATATGTCCAAGACTGGCAGGTGTTCATCAATAAATTGAGATCATTGAACTACAAGTTAATTCTAAACATATGCTTCATGAGAACAATGAACACATTGTTCTTTACTTCATTGCTTTCTAAATCTAAAACACTCCTTAGGCCCTGCCTCTGAACTCTGTGCCATCCCGTGTGACCCGGGAGGCCCTCTGCACCCAGCCTCGGACTCCTGCTCCCTCCTGCATGACCCAGATGGCCCTCTGCAACCCGCCTCGGACCCTCATGCCCTCCAGCACTGCTACCCAAGGCCCAGAGCCTGCACCTCTCTTGCCTGTGCAGAAGCCTCTGTGCCACACTTCAGAGCCCGGAAACCCTCCAATGCCGCATCCCAGACCCACTTAACCCTCCATGCTGTCTCAGAGCCAGGGCACACTCCAGCACCGCCAACTGAGATCCAGGAGCCCACGTACCTCCCTGGGGCTGTGCGCAATCCTCTGCGCCATGCCTCAGTGCCCGTGCAACCTTAGGCACCACCATCCGATACCCAGAGTCCACAACCATCTCAGACCCGTGCGAGATACACAGCGCCACGCAACAGAGCCCAGGCAACCTCAGGCGACACCTCACGAGACCCGGAGCACATGTGCATCCCTTGGGGCCCAGGCGACCCTCAGCATCTGTGCCTCAGAGACTGGGCATCTTCCGGCACCATCACCTGCGCCTCAGAGCGGAGCCCACATCCAACACCATGCCTCAAAGTGTGCCTCATGTGCCAACACCCAGATGGGAAGGAACCACAGCCTGCAGCATACTGACACAATTGTGACTACAGGGACCATCAAGAGATTTTATACATAGAAAGGATTTGGACATTCACATACAGGAGACATATAGAATACCGTTAAGACAGGAAAAAAGAAGGACCTCCTGAAGCCACATAATGATTAAAATGTCTAACATAGAGGCCAAAGAAAGAATCCTAAAAGCAACAAGAGCAAAAGAATGGGTGACATACAGGGGAGAAACAATAAAAATCACCTCAGACTTCTCAACTCAAGTCAGGAATGCAAGGAGAGATTGGTATGAAGTACTCCAGACCCTGGAAGAAAACAACTTCCAACCAAGAATGATAATATCCAGCAAAGCTATCATTTAGAATTGATGGAGAGCTGGGCGTGGTGGCGCACGCTTGTAATCCCAGTACTCTGGGAGGCGGAGACCGGAGGATCCGGGTTAGCGGCCAGCCTCAGCTCTCTCTCTCTCTCTCTCTCTCTCTCCTTGTCTCTTTCTCTCTCTCTACCTAGTGAGGCCCTCCACAATTACGTGAGACCTGGTTTCAAAATAATGTATAAAAAAATAGGGCCGGGGGTGTAGCGCGGAGGTAGAATGCCCCTGGATTCAATCCCCAGTACTGCAAAAAAAAAAAAAAAAAA
>PVJS01032150.1:0-22958 GCA_004027185.1 Glis glis | reverse complement strand
GTGTGTGTGTGTGTGTGTGTGTTGTGTGTGTGTGTGTGTGTGTGTGTGTGTGTGTGTGTTTGCCTCTGCTGTTGTTAGAGAACACTAGAATTCTGCTACTAAAATCACTCAAGGCTCCAAAAGAGCTTAGAGAAGTAATTTACTTGAAATTGATGCAATTTATTTCAACTTTGCTCTGCACAATTGGTAAGAATCAAATGCTTCAAACTTCAGACGTGCACTCCGCCACCATTACCATGGATTCCCGGACAAGCCCACTCCTCTTCAGTCCTTATCTGACCTAAAGGAAAACACAGCAGAACTGCCGGAAGACTCTCCACCTTCCAAGAGATTTCAACAAGGGTTTTTAAAAGTTGTGTGCGGTTGTACATTTGGCAACCACACACGACTAAACAGGAACAAAACATAATGTTTTAAGCCAATGACTTTTTCTCCTACCAATTATTTATCTCACTTTAAAAAATCATTGTGCAAACTCAACTTACTCTACGTACAAATAAAATAAGCAGATGTTCCCTTTTGAAGATGTGCTTCTTAGCAGGAGGGGCGCATCTCCAGGCCCGTGGAGTTCCACTTCACCAAGACCATCCTATACGAGCTCAAAGCCAGACAGGAATGGGCCATGACGATTTCAGTCCTGAGCACATTGATATCAACAGAGGGATATGGATAGCAGGGCTTCGTTGCTTGGGGCTATCACACCCCATTTTGTTGAGTTTCTCTTTCTTGTTGTCCTTTTTCTTACCCCTTATTTGGTGGAAGGAAGTAGGTGTTGCTATTGTGGACAAAAAGTAGAGATGATGCTTGGGGATGGTAACCTGGCCCTGTCCCGGTGTGGAAGTCCAGTTAGTGAGACCATGGACGCTGCAATAGAGACAGGGAAGCTGGATTCTAATCAGCTAAGATCATTTATTTGTCCCTCAGCTTTAGGTATATGGGAACCGGAGGATGGAACGTAGCCCATCTTTCCTCTCTTCCCTCCCGACTGTAACGACCTTGCTTTGTCTTTCTGCTGACTTCTGGTCTCCTTCTCTCAAGGCCAGCCCTCGCATAGAGTCCAGGAGCAGTCTGGTCGACCACTTTCAGAACCGGATGGAGGTCGACCGGGTGTTTGTTTTCCTGCCCTCCTGTCCTAGTCCACACCAAAGGTTCATCCGGAATACAGAGAATCCCAAAGTTAAGATGTAACCAAAAAAACCCCAAACCAAAAACATAATCCACTTGCCCTTTGGGTGATTAATCAGGAAACCCCACCTGCCACCTGTCGGGAGCACTGTTTGTAAGCCCATAGAGAGTAATATTTGGAGAGAAAGGCAGAAATTTAAGTGAGGAAAAGAGAAGCCTCATGTTACCTCGGAGGCGTTGCCACCTGCAGCCACAGGTAAGCTATTTGCACTACTCACGAGAGCCAAGATATGGAATCGACCTGGGTGCCCACCCGTGGATGGATGGATAAAGAAAGTGGAATAGGCTGAATGGGTTCAGTTTCAAGAAAGAATGAAATCCTATCATTTGCACCAAAATGGATGAAACTAAAATAAACCACAGAAAGATGAATAATCGCTCTCTTTCTCTCTCACATGTTGAAGCTAATCTTAAAAAAGTCAGTCTGAATGCTGGATAGTGATTATTAGAGGCTGGGAAGGTGGAGGCTGGGGTAGAGGGAGGTTGATAATAGGTACCAAAACACAGGCACTAGAAATAAGTTCCTCAGCACAGTGCAATGACTACAGTTCACAAAATATTATGTGTTTTATAAGGACCTAGAAGAGAGGGGCTCAAAGACTTCAACATAAAGAAATGATAAGATCTGGGTGCTATAGTGCATGCCTGTAAGCCCAGGACTAGGGAGGCTGAGACAGGGATCGCAGGTTCAAGGCCAGCCTCAGCAACTTAGTGAGACTCTGTTTCAAAATAAAAAAATAAATAAAATAGAGCTGGGGGTGTAGCTCAGAGGTAGAACACCCTGGGTTCAATCCACAGTACCACACACAAAAAAATGAAATGATACAGAAATGGAAATGCTAACCACGCTGACTTATCAGTACACCCTGTAAGCCTGTGTTGAAATATCATATCATACTTCAGTTTCAGCCAGCTTTTCCATCTCTGTGACCAAAATGCCTAACAAGAACAACTTAGAAGGGAAAGGTTTATTTGGACTCAGAGTTTCAGAGGTTCTGTCCACATCTGGCTGACGCCAAGGCAGAAACATCATGGAGGTGTGGTGGAAGAAAGCTGCTCAACTCATGGCAGATGGAAGGAGAGCGAGCGAGGAGAGACAGGGACAGATAGAATCATCAAGGCCAGCCCCCAGTGACCCACCTCCTCCAGCCATGCCCCCCAACCTTTCTGCATTGGGAATCATGCTCTCAACACAAGAGATTTTGGAGGAATATTCCAAACCTGAACCATAACAGCCCTCATCGATATGTACAATTATTATGTTAGTCAAAAAATGAAATGCCACATACGGACAAATGCATTTGCCAAAACAGTCATGCTAAGGGTTTCTAGAACTTTGAACCCTCATGCTTTATGTTTACACAGAAGAGCTGGGTTGAATTTGTGGTTTCTTCGTTTTCTGATTTATAAAGAGGTGAGGATAGGATCTTACAAATGTTCCTGTCCAACCAGCAACTTTCATTTGCATCTATAGAAGTAAATGCATGACTTAATTCTTACATTCACCAACTGGGAGACCTTGGTCAACCCCTCAAACTCTTTGAATCTCAGTTTCTTACTAATATGGGGCCTGGCCTGTTTATTGATGTGGTTTGTTCCAGTTTTAAAATGCTGTTCTAACCAAATTCTGACTCAGTCTCATCATGGGGACCAAAGCCCAGGGAAAGAGGAGAAAATTGCAAGTCCGAAAGGTGGATGGAACCGTACCCCTCACCTGTCACCTGGAGGAAACGTGGGAATATTTGAATGCCCTTTGGGATTTAAGTGAATGGGAAATCAATCACTGCCATGTTGAAACCTTTACACATGTGGAGGCCTATTTGTTATAACAGCAAGTGTTAACCATACACTCCGGGTTCCTCATGTCTAAGAATGAGAATGAAAATTAGGGTCTAGGTATGTTTCTGTTAGGGTTAAATCAGATGATGTGTGTCCGTACGATGGAGCCTCACTTCCTCTGCTCCTGGCCTCCATCCAGGTGGGAGGAGAACGGTGAATACTCAGTCATCCGATGGACATGAGTGAGGTCGTGGCCCAACAGGGCACACACTGCTCTTCTGAAGAGCAGCTCACAGCCCGCTTCCCTAGAGGGTGCAGCATAGGATGCCACTTCCCCACAGGATGGCAGGCTGGGAACAAATGGCGTTCGGATGGGCCTGGGAAGCTGACTCGCTTGTGCCCACGTGCTTCATCTGCCTCTCCGCCTGTGCGGAAGCGTCACTGCTTCCTTCACGGTGGGGACACACTGTGCCTGGAAACCAAGGCCCGCCGTTGCACGCCCCAGATTTCAGCTTCCTTGTATCTGTTTGCACCAAGGTGCTTTCTGATGGGGCGGGTGCCTTCCACTTCTCCTTAGGAAGCAGTGCCCACTGGACATCTGACCCCATTCCTTCTAGCTCAGCCCGCAGTCACAGCGGCAACCCCGTTCACCCAGCCAATCCACAAAAGACCACACGGAGTCGACGAGGGACAACCCAGGGTGTGCAGTTAAAAACATGCAGAACAGGGCTGGGCGTGGTGGCGCACGCTTGTAATCCCAGTACTTTGGGAGGCAGAGACCAGAGGATCCGGGTTCGCGGCCAGCCTCAGCTCTCTCTCTCTCTCTCTCTCTCCGTCTCTCTCTCTCTCTCTCTCTCTCTCTCTCTCTCTCTCTCCTTAGTGAGGCCCTCCGCAACTTCGTGAGACCCGGTTTCAAAATAAAGTATAAAAAATAGGGCCGGGGGTGTAGCGCGGAGGTAGAATGCCCCTGCGTTCAATCCCCGGTACCGCAAAAAAAAAAAAAAAAAAAAAAAACCATGCAGAACAGGGAGCCCCACAGGACTTTGGAGAGGCAAGAAGAAATAAGGGACAGGGTGACCATCTTCCCAGTGATCAGCCACCCTAGGACACGTGTCACAGAGGCTCTGCTCAGAAGTAGCAGCTAATGTCCTGCCCCGCAAACCACCGGGGTTGGTTATTTGCACGTGCGGGGGAAGAGGAGGAGTCTCTGGATTTGGTTCCTGCGGAGCCACATTCTCAGTGAATTGTGAATTAGAAAGACAAGCACCTCTTGGTCCGTGATGATGATAGCGACACAGCTTCCACACACTGGACTTGCTGTGTTTCCTATCATGTTAATCTTGGTGGCCTCAAAGTTTCCTCGACATCACACCATGTCGTCAATATCCTCACGTTATTCCCATCGCTTTCCTTGCAGATTTACTGTAACTTACCACATTTCCTGAATCCTAAGTAAAAAAGGAACTTCGGGTCTCTCAGACCTCAGTGTCAGTCTTTTTCCTGAGCGTGCTTTGAAAAGTTTAAGAGTTCCCATCGCCCAGCAGGGGAGCTCTCTGGGGCCTGCCCCCACCGAAGCCTGAGCTGCCAGATGGGCTGGCCAAGGAAGCCACCCATCAGAGGAACTGGGTCTGGCAGGAGCCCCAGATGGATCTGCGTCTGACCTCACCCTCGGCGATCACAGTGTACCTCCGCTCTGTCCTTGGCCTGCAGAGCAGGGCAGCAAGTGTGGCCTGAGAGGTAGCTGGTGGCTCCTCCTGTAGGGGGCGCCCTCTCCTACACTCTGGACACACACACACACACACACACACACACACACACACACACACGCCCACTGCTAGCCCCTGACAAACTTGTGTGCTCATCTGGGGCCAGTGTTTCACACTGTGTGGCTCATGGGCCGCTTTCCCTGCTGCGTCCTCTGCGGCCACCCCAGCTCCTTCCCGGGTTTCTCAGGGAGACACTTCCCACGGAGCAAGGTCACCTGAGGAATGCTGCCCTCCACACAGCCATCCCGCTCCGCTCCCATCACCCTTAACCCTGTTACTTATCTCCTATTTTCCCTATCAGTGCTTTTTCTTTTTTTTATTAAGACTTCTCTGAGATTCCGATAAAAGCCATGGGTCTGCTCCCAGAGCAGACACATTTACAGTTACGCTGGACCGCAGCAGAGCTGCCCCCGGGCCTTGGCTCAAGCGCTGTGTTCTGATATTTCCAGAGCTCTGGGCACCAGTGGGTGCCTGTTAGCTAGCCCTGCCTGGAGAGGGGCCCGGAAGCATGCCTCTGGGTGGGGGTTTATGGACCCACAGCCTGGGAAACAGGGTGGTGGGGTTCCCGCTGGGAGCCTGGCCCTGATCCTGTTAACCTCTCTCCTCCTGGGCCCTGAATCTGGGGACCAGCCTCCAGGAGAAAAAAGACACATGGCTTCGGGGGTGAGGGGACGGATTCGAAGCTGTAATTCAATCTAATATTTGAGGCTTGGCAAGTGTACCTATGGGACTTCACGAAAAACCCCGAATCTTTTTCATTTCGGAGCAATTAAGCAGACCCCAGCGTCCTGGCTCCAGTAAGCCGCTCAGCTCTGGTTTTATTGCCCGTTTCCTTCCCCTCTGCCAGCACTAGCTCCCATCCTTGCACTCGAAATAAAAAAAAACAGTCTGTTTTGGTGCCACCGAGGGCCCCAACAGCGAGCGCGGGGTGGGGTGCATGTGGTCCCTGGACAGAGCAGGCACCAATGTGTGGTATAATCAGAAACATCCAGCAGTAATTTAATAGTTCCCACCAAGCACAGACACAAAGTCTAGCAATCCTCCCTGCACATACTTAACCCTTCGAGAAGGAGAGAAGGCCAACAAAACGGGGAAATTAATCCCTTTTAGTTGCTACCCTGGGATTTTTTTGCTTTTCATTTTTTTGCTCTGATGTGAGAGAAAGAGCAAGATGTGGGCTTTGGAAGCTGGTAGGGAGCAGGAATTTATATTAAAATGCCCTGGCAGCAGGAGTGGGAGGAGAAGGGCAGAGAGGACCCTGCCCGCTGGGAAGGGCCAGTCCTGCTAAGAGGACTAGTCTGGACCTAACTGTGCCATGAATAGTGTTGCAATTTTTTTTTTAATGTGGTCACACACGCCTGTCATCCCAGCCACTTGGAAGGCTAAAGCAGGAGGATTGCATGTTCAAGGCCAGCCTTGGCAACTTAGTAAGACCCTGTCTCAAAATAAAAAAATAAAATAAAAAGAGATGGGGAGTATAGCTCGGAGGTAGAGCGCTTGCACTAACCTAGCATGTAAGAGACCCTGGGCTCAACCCCAGGACTGCAAAAAAAAAGAAAGAGAAAAATGTATTTGACTCCAGACTTGATACCTAAGCGAGGCAACTGGCTTAGCGTAATGGGAGGCCACGTCTCCCAAAGAGAGTGCCCGCTCCCCTTCCCCAGCTCTGTGGCTCCCCAGGGTGGGTGGGAGTCTCTGCCAGCCAGTCGCCTTCTCACCCTCGGAGGAATCCCTCAACTTAGCAGGCCACAGAATCAGAAGCAAGAGCTTTGGGAGAAGTCGGTTTTGACTTGGAATTAAAACACTGTTTCCTTAGAATCGACACACGGGCATGCCGTGGTACGCTTTTCCGTACCTGTCAGAGCAGTGGCCACTCTCACCTGTCTATGGCTCCCCAAGGTGTGTGGCCACCCACGCTCAGGCCCCCGGAGGCATGCAGGGCACGCCACACATGCCGTTTCTACTGGAGAATATCCCTCAGGAAAGCACAGTGCACCTAGGGTCGTGCTGCACAAAGAAAGGTTCTAGAAGCTGCTTCACCTTCAAGCCCTGGGGAGTTCTGAAGAGCTCTAATGTGCTGAATCGGTGGTGGAGACTGGGGACTTTTGATTCCTTAGGGCCCCCGCTTCCTGGACGTGTATCGGGGACCGCAGGCAGGGTGTGCTTTTGTATCTGTGCCGTCCCTGTAGATGCTCCCCCTCCGGGGCCCAGGGGCACCACTTTGCCTTAGGACTTTGTGTGTGTGTGTGTGTGTGTGTGTGTGTGTGTGTGGTACTGGGGATTGAACCTAGGGGCCTTCTACCTCTGAGCTATGCCCCCAGACCTATTTTATTTGTTATTTGGAAACAGGGTCTCACTAAGTTGCTGGGGCTTCACAAAGTTGCTGTGGCTCAACTTGAACCTGCGATCCTCCTGTCTCAGCCTCCCAGGTGCTGGGATTATAGGCGCGTGCCACCGCACACAGCTGGCCTTAGGCCTTTGACAAGCTGTGGGACCTGCAGAAATCAGGGGAACCTGTGGTGCTTTGCTTTCCTTATCTGCAAAATGAAGACGCTAATCATGTCTCTTGTAGAGATTCTGTGCTCATGGAGCATTTGAAAGGCATGTGGTGTGAATCGTGAGCGTTGAGTATGAGTGGATGACTGCCACCTGGGATGCAGTTAGGCGGTGTGGGCTGGTGAGATGCTCAGGAAATTCATAGCACTGGGGAAGAGAGGGTGTGGGGAAGGCTCAGTAGAGAAGGAGCCCCAAGGTAGGCCTGACAGCTCCCTAGTAGTATTGATTAGGAGACACCCAAAGATGGAAGAAAGTACATAGTTGTGTGCTTATTTATGCATTAGCCACAGACCCAAGAACCATTCTGATTGATAGTTAAATCACGGTCATTCATTTCACACACTACATCAGCCTTCCCAACAGGCCCGAGGTGGGATGGGGACTTCTCCGAAGGACACAGTTCCGCCCTGCCTCCAGGGTCTAATATCCTAAGTCTACGCACATCCTCACCACTCAAGGGCTGCATGGCAGAAACACAGATGAGACATTCCTAGGGGGTCCAAGCTCTAGATGACATGTCACTCCCACTTCCTCCCCCGCTGAGAAAGGAGCCCAGAAGGTGTTCAGTGGCCTACAATCTGGATCCGGGCCAAGGATAGAATTCTCCACTCCAGAACAAAGGTTCCAGCATGAGGATCAACCACCATGTTTTTTCTTTTTTCTTTCTTTCCTTCCTTCTTCTTTCTTTCTTTCTTTCTTTCTTTCTTTCTTTCTTTCCTTTCTTCCTTCCTTCCTTTCTCCTTTCTTTCTTTCTTTCTTTCTTTCTTTCTTTCTTTCTTTCTTCCTTCCTTCCTTTCTCCTTTCTTTCTTTCTTCCTTCCTTCCTTCCTTCCTTCCTTCCTTCCTTCCTTTCTCCTTTCTTTCTTTCTTTCTTTCCTTCCTTCCTTCCTTCCTTCCTTCCTTCCTTCCTTCTTTCTTCTTTCTACTAGAGCCTGAACTCAGGGACATTCTACCTCCTAGGTACACCCCCAGCCCTTTTTTATCATTTTGTTCTTGGTTTGAAACAGGGTCTTGCTAAGTTGCTGAGGGTCTTGTTAAGTTGCTAAGGCTGGCCTCAAACCTGTGATCCTCCTGTCTCAGCCTCCCAAGTCCTGGGAGTACACTACACCTGGCTACTACATATGGTTCCATGCTTTTTCTGATAGAGAAAAGTTCTCTATCAGATATGAAACATCTGCTGTGTACATTCACGTAACACCTAAATGAAGTGATGTGTGTTAATTTACCTATTTGACAATGCACAGTGTCATGAGAAGCACATTACTCTGTCTGGTGGGAGAGGCTGGGTCTGAGAAGGAAAGCTTTCAGACACACCAGTGCTCTTCCTGGGATCCCAACCAGCACTCTGTTGTGAAATGTGACTTCAACGACCGCATTTAGCGTCCTGTCCCAAATAAGAACAGGCTCCAAGTGAAGTCCAGGAAACAGAAACAATCATGGCAGGAGAATGTGCTACCCCAGGCGAATTCTCTCTCTCTCTTCTTTCTGTGACATTAGATGTTGTGTGAGAAAAAAGCCGGCTCCAAGTGAACATCTGTCTTTGGTTTCTTTCCGGGTGTGCTGCCACCCACAGCCATCCGCCTCGCCCTGAAGTCAGAGCTCTGGTGGACCGAGGGGCCCGGATGAGCACAAAGTGAACCGGGGCCTCTCGACTGGCTTCTCTGGCTTCTTTAGAAAGTGGCCCTCATTCCACCCACATTCCTAGTAAATCCAAGTTCAGGTTGTCGGGGGTGGCCCTGGCTGGGATGCTGGCTTTCCTTGATCCTCATATGCTCCAACCCTCCCACCTCAGTTCCTTCCCCGAGTATGCTGCCACCAGGTGGCTGCCGTGAGCTCCCACCAGGGAAGTGGCCCCCAGGCACGCCTACCAAGCCGGCCCCCTCTCCACCCCAGGCCACCGGTTTCTCGGCAAGAATTGCTCTCCGTGGGTGGCTTACAGTCAGTCGACCTTTGGCCTCAAGCCTGTACTCAGTCCAGAGGGTCCAGTCACCTCCCTGAAATGCAGCACGCACGGGGCTTGTTAGACAGACTCCTCGCCATCCAGCCTCAGGGTGCTGACGTGTGTCATCTTTCTCTATTGACAATCGCGTTTGCGTCCCAATTTCTCCTTAGCTTCCATATAGGAGGGAGAACATAGGCCCCTTCGTTTTCTAAGACTGGCCGATCTCACTTAGCATAATGTTCTCCAGGTCCATCCATTTTCCTGCAAATGACATAATTCTGTTTTTCCTCATGGCTGAATAGTGTATATATCCATTGTGTATATATCCCATGATTTTGTAATGAGTGATGGAGGGGGCTCTAGGGGAGGGAGGTGGACGGGGGAAGGGAAATCTGATGAAGGAAACACTTCAATTGACGGGAGGTACATACACAAAATTATCAATGTCAACCTTAATATCGTGCAGGGGGAAGGGGAGGGAGGGGCTAGGATCCCCGGAGGAAGTGCCCCAATGCTGTGTGTATGTCTCTATCGTTCTGAACTTCATCATGATGCGTGATTACAATGCACCAAGAAAAATGAAGAGAAAGAGGCAGAGAATTGCTTTTCACAGAGTCTTCTCCCAGCAGAGAAGAGTTTCCTAATAGCTCCTATGAGTCTAGGATAGATCCAGAAGAGCAGGCACCTGGGGCAAAACCTGGAAATGTGTCTCAGGGTCTCAGTCCCAGTGTCCTCCTCCTTCCCCAAAGGCCTCCCCTGCCCTCTCTGCCCTCCTGGGGCTCCCTGCCCCCTAACTCCTTTCTAAAGCAAAGCACATACTTACCCTGGAACTCAGCCCTTTCACGCCAGCATGATAATTCCCTAGGCATTCGTGTTTTCAGATTTTTATCTCTGATCATTAAAAGGAAGCTTTGTGTCTTGTTAAAGGAATGTCTGGTTTGAGGGGAGGATTTTTGGATAAGTCCTTCTTACACCTAAAATCACATCAAGATTTCTACGTGCCTGGATCTGAAAAAGCCATGTGCGGGCGCTGGGCTGGTGCTCTTGGGCCCGCCTCACGCCACTCCTGACCCCGGGCCCTCCCCTGAGCCTCTCCACTGCATGCGCAAGCATTCAGCTGATGTCTGGTGGCACCGATGGGCAGTCCCAGGCCCTCTTTCTTTCTTTTTTACTTTTTTTTTTTTTTTTTTTGCGGTACCGGGGATTGAACCCAGGGGCGTTCTACCTCCACACTACACTCCCGGCCCTATTTTTACACTTTATTTTGAAACCGGGTCTGACGAAGTTGCAGAGGGCCTCACTAAGTAGAGAGACAGAGAGAGAGAGAGACAGGGAGAGAGAGACAGAGAGAGAGAGAGAGAGAGAGAGAGAGCTGAGGCTGGCCACGAACCCGGATCCTCCGGTCTCTGCCTCCCAAAGTACTGGGATTACACCACGCCCGGTTCCCAGGCCCTCTTTCTGCAGCACTGACTTCAGGACAGGGCCCCAAGGGTGGCCGAGGCTGAGAGGGGGAGAGTGGAAGCCACGTGGAGGGTGTGGGAGGTGCAAAGGGCCCCAGGCAGGACTGGTGGGCCCAGGAAAGCCTGGCAGAGCAGTGTGGGATGAAGGGCTAAGTCTTTGTGTCCACTGTTTTGAGCCAGGCACGGTGGCAAGTGGCAGCCATACACCATCTCAGTAAGAAGCCGGAATGGCAGCAGGTCCGAATGCTGGACATCTAGTGGAACAGTAGAAACCGTCCGGAAGCTGACCTGCCCGTGTGACAGCCACCCCGATGACAGTGATCCCGTTACCTGCTGATCACTTCTGCCTGATTACCGTGCAGCACAATGGCCCACGGTCGCTTTGGGTGACAGAAGCAGGTCTGGAAATGGGTGACCCCTGAGTCTTCATGACTAGTTCCTTCTGCAGTACCATCAACTCAGGCAGCGTGGGTTTATGTACTTAAGATCAACAAAATAATGAAATACTAAAATAAAAGTAAAATGGGGGAAACAAAAACACAGGGCCAGCCAAGATGCACCCCTCCGCCCCACAGAAGGAAATCAGGCCTCCGCCCAGTTAAGCCCACTTCCTTGTATAGGTGCTCCATAAATATTCAATGAGGGATGGTAAATGCAAGACGGAAAGTCAAGGTAAAATTCTCCTGACAGCTGGGAGCTATTTTTTTTTGTACTAAGGATTAAACACAGAGGCATTCTACCTCTGAACTACACCCCCAGCTGTTTTTATTTTGAACCAGGATCTCTCTAAGTTGCTGAGGGACTCACTAAGTTACTAAGGCTGGCCTTGAACCTGCAATGCTCCTATCTGGGCCTCCCAGGTACTGGAATTACAGGCATGAGCCACAATGCCCAGCTTTGGGGCAGCTTTTGAGCTGGCTGCAAGTTTCATTAGGACACAGAAAGCAATAGTCTGTCTGTCCTTCTAACCCAGCACAGGGTCAGGGCCTCAGCAGTGCACTGAAAAACACACAGGGACTTAACCTGCAGAGTCAGGGGGCAGCTGCTCTGTGAAGGTGTGTTGAACATGTCACCTCACCTCTCTGGGACTCAGTCTCCTCTTCTGTAATGTTATTATAAATAACTTTATTTATTTATTATAAATAGCTATCTTTGAGGTGAGTGTTGTGAATTAAATTGCCCCCTGCCTCAAAAAATGCATATGTTGAAACCTTAATGCCCAATGGGGCTGTATTTGGAGACAGGCTTTTAGGAGGTAATTCACGGTAAATGAGACCACCAGGGCAGCGTTCCCATCTGAGAGGATCAATGGCATCAAAAGAAGAAACTACCATGCAGTGAAAGAAGAGATGCAAATGGCCAGCAAGAATACGTAAAAAGGTCAGACCGTACCAGCAGCTACCGGCATTGCAGCTTCCACACACCGCCAACAAAGAAGCCAGGGAACTGTTGTAAACCCAGCAATTACAGATCATCAGCAACAAAAGCAAGCAGCAACTCGCTCACACTGCACAGGGGCCCGAACGGCGGTGGAGGCGGCAGCAGAAGTGACAGCGGCGACATCTTGGACAGACTACCCCAGCAGCTACCGGCATTGCGGCTTCTGCAGGCCACCAACAAAGAAGCCAGCGACCTGTTGTGAATCCAGAAACTGCAGAACATCAGCAATGAAAGCAAGCAGCAATTCGCTCCACATTCGACAGAAACCCGGATGCCTGGAAACCTGACCAGAACCTGCTGCAGTGCAGGTGAGCCCACCCCCTCTGCAGAGAGTAAGAACAGCACTCAATGAGACCGCAAGTCAATGAGCCGCCCAGCGTGGCCACAGGGTCTCACGTGGATCTCAATCACCGTGAAAACAGCTTCTCGACAAGAGAAGAAAAGCAATGAAAAATCGAACAATGGAAAATTTGAAACGCGACGAAATCGAAGCCAGAAGACAAAACAGAGGACAGTAAAAAGCTGTAAGCACTTTACCTGGGTAGCGGCGGTGGTGCCATCTTGGCCAGCCTGTGCTGGCAGCTGCTGGCATTGAGGCTTCTGCATGCCACCAACAAAGAACCCTGAGACCTGGTGTAAATCCAGCAGCTGCAGATCAGCAGCGATGAAGGTGAGCAACAACTTGCTCCACGCTCGACAGAGACCCAAACAGCGGCAGTGTCATCTTAGCAGAACCACGCCGGTGGCTACCAGCATTGTAGCTTCCACACACCACCGACAAAGATGGCAGCAACCTGTTGTGGATCCAGCATCCGCAGATCAGCAACAACGAGGGTGAGCGGCGGCTCACTCCATGTTCCATGGAGACCCGAACTACTGCATCGGCGGAAGCGGTGGCGGCGACATCTTGGTCAGATCGCACCGGCGGCTACCAGCATTGCGACTTCTGCAGGCCAATAACAAAGAAGCCAGTGACCTGTTGTGAAACCAGCAATTGCAGATCATCAGCAACAAAAGCGAGAAGCAATTCGCTCCATGCTTGGCATAGACCCGAGTGCCCAGATGCCGGACCAGAAAGTGTGGCAGCATGGCTGAGCTCACCCCTCCCCTGGAGGTTAAGATGGTAGGTTAACAAGCCTCCCCATGGGGAGACCACCCAGTGTGGCCAAAGGGACTCGCATGACAAGCAATAGACTTGCAGGGTCTGAGACTTTGCAGATCACCCTTGTGGAGGTGGGTGTGGGGTCTGCTGTGGGACACAGTAGATGTGTGGATAAGCAGACACCACACGGTGACATTCGAGTGGGACAGACCTATAGCCTGGGGAAAAATTAGACCAACCCAGACCTCTCTGTGGAAAATGTGGAGTTCCGTGTTTGTACAGAGTCCAGTCAAAGTGACATCCGCCTCTTCTGTATGCAAAGAGAGGCACAAGCACAGGGCCCCCCACTGGCGACACCCACCATATGTGTAGACAGAGAGAGCCATAGGGACAGCCTAAGTGGAGAACGTGGAGACCCACTCATGCAGTGAGAGGGGCAATAGCGGCACTGGGCACCTGCATGGGCAGTGAGAGGCATCAGGCAAGGGTCCTAATCACTGAAGGAAACAAAGAATTGGACCTGCCAATGCACATTATACCAAGAAAATGAGAATAACCATTCAGTAAATGCCATTCACCTTTAAGGCTCACCTAGTAGCAAATATCTACCTCCCAAATGAGATACTATAAAGGGAGAAAGATTAGACATAGGAAACCTACAGAGTGAGAGAGAGAAAGCTACTAAAAGCAACAAAGATAAAATTAAGAAACCTGAAATCATGAGAAGGAAAAATAGCAAAGAAACAATGAGCTCCCACAACTCCACAACAACAGAACCCACCAACACAGAAGTACAAAGATTGCCAGAAGGACAATTCAGAACTTTAATAGTAGAAATGATACAGGATTTTCAAAAATAATTCAGAGAGAGCCTGAAGAGAATGAAGGATCAAATAAACAAAGAATCCGACACCCTGAACAGGAATCAAAAAGACGCTCTGAAAAAGTGAAGGATGCAATAATTGAAATGAAGGCATCAATACAAATGATCAACAATAGACTAGACTACATGGAACACAGACTCTCACTTTTAGAAGATGACCCCTCCAAAAAGGAATGCATGGTATATAATTTAGAAAAAACAATTTGAGAGCATGAATTGGACATTGAAGATATCTCAGCCAATCTTAAAAGAGCAAACCTAAGAATAATAGGCATAGAAGAGGGAATAGAAGCTGAAACCAAAGGAATCAATAATCTTTTCAGAGAAGTAATATTAGAAAATTTTTGCTGGGCGTGGTAGTACACACTTGTAATCCCAGTACTTGGAAGGCTGAGACCAGAGAATCTGGGTTCACAGCCAGCCTCAGCTACTTAGTGAGGCCCTCCACAACTTAGTGAGACCCTGTTTCAAAATAAAGAATAAAAAAATAGGGCTAAGGGAAAAAGGAAGATTGAGGAAGGGAATAGTTCAAACACTGTTATGTCCATATACGAAGGTCTCACTACCAATCCCACTAAATGTATGGGAGGGAGGAGGGAAGAGGGAGAAATGGGGGTAGAATGTGGAGAGAAACACACAAAGTCCTGTGAACATGTATGTTTGGATCACTTTGAATCTCACTATGATGTATAAATACAATGCAACAATAAAAGTATTTAGAAAAAAAATGTACAGAAAAACAAAAGAAGAAACTCCAAGGCACTCTCTCTGCCACATGACGACACAATGGGAAGATGGCGGTCTACAAGCCAGGACAGGCCGTCCCCAGATGCCTATCCTGCCAATGCTTTGATCATGCTAGCACTTCTGAGCCTCTAGAACTCAGAGAAATGAATTTCTGTCTTTAAGCCACCCAGCCCATAGTATCTTGTTACATCTGCCCATGCTGCCTAAGATAGTGAAGATCAGATGAGAAGCTGAGGCAAAGTCCCTCCTCAAATAGGTGCTCCTCACTGTCCGCTCCTCCCCCAGCACAGCACGGGGGGCAGGATTCAACCTCCCTCTGATGAATCAGGACCATGTTCATTTTGTTTTGTTTTGTTTGCAGTACTGGGAGTTGAACCCAGGGGCATACTACCTCCGAACTACACTCCCAGCTCTATATTTTTTTATTCTTTTTTTTTTTTTTGCGGTACTGGGGATTGAACCCAGGGGCATTCTACCTCCAAGCTACACCCCCAGACCTATTTTTTTTATTCTTTATCTTGAAACAGGGCCTCACTAAGTAGCTGAGGCTGGCCGCGAACCTGGATCCTCCTGTCTCAGCCTCCCAAGTACTGGGATTACAAGCGTGCGCCACCACACCTGGCTCAGGACCATGTTCTGAAAAAGAAATTTCCTTGTACAGTTCTCTACGGGAAGATAGAGAGGTGTTGGAAATACTGGTGACTGGGCTTCTCTTGGAAAAACAAATTTCTCTCTCTTTTTCCAGTCAAATCCCATTCTACCTTTCTGCTCTTTGACATTTTATTTATTTATTTACTTATCATGGTACTGGGGATAGAACCAAGGAGCATTCCACCCCGACCTACAACTTCAGCCCTATTTCATTTTTTATTTTATTTTATTTATTTATTTATTTATTTTTGCGGTACCAGGGATTCAACGCAGGGGCGTTCTACCTCCGCGCTATGCCCCCGGCCCTATTTTTTATACTTTATTTTGAAACCGGGTCTCACGAAGTTACAGAGGGCCTCACTAAGGAGAGAAAGAGAGAGAGAGAGTGAGAGAGCTGAGGCTGGCCGTGAACCGGGATCCTCCGGTCTCTGCCTCCCAAAGTACTGGGATTACAAGTGTGCACCACCACGCCCAGCCCTCATTTTTTATTTTGAAACAGGGTCTCGCTGAGTTACTGAGGGTCTCCCTAAGTTGCTGAGACTAACCTCAAACCAGCAATCCTCCTGTCTCAGCCTCCCGAGTACTGAGATTACAAAAGTGTGCCACCACGCCAGGCTTGACATTTCAATGTAGTAAATGCGAGAGAGGGAGATTGTGACTATACTAAGTCAAGGGTCTGTTTCAATTAGAATAAAAACTGTGTTCTTTGAAAACGAGGGTATTTGGGGCAGACAGACGCATCACTAAATTCCTTCTGGCAAATGTGTTTCCTACCCGTGAGTCCTTTGATAAAATCATTGCTGAAATAGTTAATGTGGTTTTGCTGCTCCAGGGCTGACCAGACACAACAGTGTGAATGGCCCAGGTTCACCCTCGCTCTGTCCTTGGACAGCTCTGAGTTGCTACCCAGCTCAGGCCCCACTTTCCCTTCCCTCAGCCCCTTAGTCTTCTGGAAAGCATGTAGTGAATTAAAATGTCATTAAGAATTCAATCACACTTCTGGGTGTGGTGGTGCACACCTATGATCCCAGCTCTTGTGAGGCTGAGAGAGGAGGATTGCAGGCTTGAGGCCAGCCTCAGAAATTTAGCTAGACCTTGTTTCAAAATAAAAAGGGCTGGGTGTGTATCTCAGGGGTAGAATGTTCCTGGGTTCAACCCCAGTACCAAGAAAAAATTTCAGTTGTACTAAAGAAGAGCGGTGCTTTTTCTCTGGTGAGATTCCATTTCCACAAGGGACCCTCAAATTATAAACAATCACCAATTCAGGCAGCTGTACCTCCGGGTGGGGTGGAAAGTCACAAAACCGCCTGCCTGAGGGGCCCTGGGCCTGCTCCACCATGCCACCACCCTCTCCATTGACCCTACAGATTCCCCCATTGTGAAGTGGTAACAACTACAGGGCTCAGGAGTGGCTTTCAAGCCCCTCTCCCACAGAGTTCTGTCTCATTCCCCACAGCACAGAAGAGCTGGCTGGCTCCTGGCCAAAGCAGGCTCAGGGATGACACGCAACCTTCCTTCTCCCAGGACTGTCCTCTATTTTGGCCCATGGGGCAGACAGTTCATAAAGGAGGCAAAGGAAGGTAGCTGTCTTTTGCTGCATGGCTCATGCCACACTTCAGATCAGCCTTGTGGGCAGCAAAAGCCAATGGTTCTTTGAGAACCCTGACTGAAGGCCAAGGCCCGCCAGTCTGCTCAATCTCAGCGCTTCTACATTCTGAGATTAAACGAGCGCGGCCCCAGGTTCCCTTTTAACCGTGCGGTTACCACGGGGCAGAGCGGTCATTGTCTTTGATCCCTTGATCTGGTTCTTTGCCATCGGGAATTTACTGGCAGGAGACACCAGTGAGGTGAGTTTAATTCGGGGAGGAAGGGATGGGTCTTAATAGTGTCCAGTCTCCCAGAGGACAGGCCTGGGTTGAAGGACATGGCGGGGGCCACAGAACACTAAGCTGTAAAGTACTAAGGTGCCAGTACCATGGAAGTGTGCAGGCAACGGGGTACAGGAGCACATACTGCGGAGGGAGAGAGCTCAGCACATGGAGACACTTAAAGGTACCAGTCGCTGCCATGTTCCAGGAGAGCAATGCCCTGCAATGTCCATGTGTCCATCTATTGATGGGCAAGGAAGCAAAGAGCAAGCAGCTCTAACTCGCAAAGAAGCAGATTCCTCATTGCTTTGACATATTAACACACGCCACCAAAAGATATTTGAAACAAGAATTGCCATTTTTTTCCGGAAACGCAAACCAGTCGGTAAATAACATAAAGAAACATAGTACCATAATAGATGGTATTAACTACTACACAGTGTGCAGACAGGGCTCATCATTTTAAAAGTAAATATTTGCTTATAAAGAAAATAGTGGGATTGGTGAAACCCGTTTTTCAGGCCAGTGCAGAAAAGTAAAAATTTGATTCATTTTGACCCAGTTCTCTTCCATTAAAATGAAACCGTGCAGAAAGCAATGTTTCCGTAGGTGTGCGTGCTTTTAAAAGTTGGGGGAAATCTAACTGAACAATTATCAAACTATGATGCCCACTGCAATGATTCCATGTGTGTGGTAGAGACGCTAAGGTTTCCTTCAAGGGTCTCTTCAGGTCTCTTCAGTCAGTGGTGTGCTGATGCCTGCTCAGGCCTGCTCAAGAGAGTGAGTGTGCTCTGCTTTTCACACTACCTCACTTGGTGATTAGTCATGGTGGGGTCTTTGCACTACAGAAACCAGTCAACCCTGCAGAGCAGGCCTCTGTTTCCTGGAGATGTACCCATTAAACATTTACCAATGTACCTACCACTGGCAAAAGTTGTTGGAGAACAGAAATAGGTGGCTAAGGCCTTCTGCCTGTTTTCATATAGCCCAAGCTAAGAATGGTTTTCGTGTTTTTAAGTTCTGAATGACTTTGGAAACCAGCTTTTCCCGCCAATTTGATCGTGTTTCTTAATGATGTCAACCTAAAATGACAAGGCTTGTTAACATATATACAATAACTCTATATGGCAACTCTATACAACACGTAGGAGGCAAAAAAGTCATTTCATCAACAACTATACTGTTGAATCATAAGCAATGCCAAGATGCTTCACTTTCTGTGTTGTTAAAGTTCAAAACAAGAAATAAGGCCATCATTCCCGTGCACACGCGCAGTAGGGCTGAATTTCTTTAGCTCCAGCTCCAGTTGCAGCAGTAATTCTTGCATTTCATTGCAAGCGCGAAGGGACATCCCATAGCTCAAGTTCTACGTAAGCTTTCAAGATCTGGAATGAGATGGTATAGACCTCGCTCATTTCCTCAAACTACAACTAAATAACCCTGGACGTTATGAAACAGACAATGATAAAAGAAATTCTAAAGCCTGGAAAAAAGGAGGTAGTCTGACTGGGATTTCAAGACGTGAAGAAAGTAAAAGAGGGAACACTTCTGAAATCCCATTAAAACCCTAACTCTACACACAAAAATCTAAAAAAAAAGTACCAGTTTCTTTAAAAGTATAAACCACCACGATTCACCCAGTATGAAACAGATTATTCTGTTAACGTCCATATTTAGGGATTTGAAATCATAATTTAGAAGTGTGCAGGCAGGTTCTGTGCACCTGTTTTAATCAGGTGCGTCCCATCACTGTAACGAAGGGCCAAGAGAGCTGACTCACAAGGAGGACAGGCTCATTTGGCTCATGGTTTGGAGGTTCCAGTCCATGCCAGTTGGCCCCATTGCTTCTGGGCCACATGGTGGGGAGTTCTCGTAGAAGCAAGCTGCTCAGCTCTTGCCTGGGGTGTGAAGAAGAGGAAGAGGAAGGGATGGGGGGGTCCAGTGTCCCCTTCTAGACCAAACCCCAATGACCTACAACCCTCTTCTAGGCCCCACCCCTTTGAAATAACTTTTATTGGTGCATTGTAATTGCACATGATCGTGGAATGCTAGTGATGAATTCATTTGTGCACATGCCATGGCCCGTTTCCTCTCCCACGTCTCCCCTTTCTCTCCCGTCCTCTCTCCAGTGTCTGACAGAGAGATTCATAGCGACACATTCATAAACGCACATGATATCATTTGGTCGGCTTCTTTCCCCAAACCTCCGCTTTCCCTTCCCTCCTCCCTTCCCCAGTCGCTCCCTCTACTCTACTGGTTTCTCTCCTAACTTACATGAGGTTCCCTTTGCTTCCCTTTTTTCTCTCCAGCTGTCACATCTGAGAGAAAACATGTGGGCCCTCTTAAAGGTTCTTCCACAGCTGGGTGCAGCGGCACACAACTGTAATCTCTGCACTTGGGAGGCTGAGACAAAAGGATCAAAGGTTCAAAGCCAGCCTCAGCAACTTAGCAAGCAAGACTTCCAGCAACCTATTGAGACCCTGTTTCAAAACAAAAAAATAAGTCAAATAAAATTGGACTGGGGGGAGTGTAGCTCAGAGGTAGAACGCCCCAGTGCCTCAAAATTTAAAAAAAAAGGTTCCACCACCTCCGGATAGCTCCATAGGCTGGAGACCAAGCCTTCAACACATGGCCTTTGGGGGACACTCATCCAACCCATGGATAAGTCAAGCAACCTCTCCCAATGGTAGCATCTCACATAAAGACAGTACAATGTCAGCCAGGAAAGAGATAGCAGCTCCACACGAGAACCTTATTCAGATTTCACCAATTACGCACACGCTTGCGCACACGGTTCCACACAATGTTAACTCCTCTCACCGTCCCCTCCCTGCTCACCCAAGAAAGAGCACAGGGGCACAAGGAAGGCACCTTCGCAGCCGAAGGCAGAGCCCTTGCCAGACACCAACCCTGCTGGCACCTTGGGCTGGGACCTCCAGTCTCCAGAGCTGTGAGAAAGCTCCTGTCTGTCATTGAAGCCACCTGGTCTGTGGTGCCTTGTTATGGCAGCCTGAGCAGGCCGAGACAGGCCCCTTCCATTCATACAGCCCCTGCTGCGGCTTTCCCAACATCCTTCAATACTCAGCGTGCAAAAAGTTACCCTTGTCCCTAATAGCCCCATAAAGCTGAAACCCCCTAGTGCAATGTGCAAACCCTGTCACCAGCAAAACTCTCGCTCTCTCCTTCTGCCTTCATGGCCCAGCCAAATGGACCAAGATTCATCTGTTTCCCTCCCTGTTACTTACCGGAGTGACTGTTTCCTCCTGTCCAGCCTTCAAGGCAAGCCCAAGTCCAGCAGGTCCTCTGAAATTTCCCCACTTGCTCCTGTCCTGAGAATGCCATCTGTCTCTCTGTGGAACAGCACAGCGCTGTGTCCCTCCCCTTCTCCCCAGGGCTCCTGCTCTTGTGGCTATGTCCCGGAATGTCCTCAGTCTATCATCCTTCAGCACCCTTCAGACTGTGCCATTCTTCAAGTCCGGACCACGCCTCATTAGCGGTTTCAATTTTCACTCAAGTAACTAGCAAAGAGAAGAAAAAAGAAGCACTCAGAAAATATTTGACAAAAGAAAGTTACATTATTTAATGAGTTATCTATTTCACATTCTTGATTAATGATGAGTAGGCTGAAGCAAACTGATCGATACGAGCATGCCCAAGTGATCAGTGCTGGAAATCTTAAAAACGCCAAAGACTCATTTTGACCCCATACTGAGCAAAGGAACAAAGCACAAGGGTTAACCAAAAGGAGGACAGATTTTGCTCAGTTTCCCCTGTGGGTCTCTAGAGAGATAAGGATTTGTTCTTTTCAGGACCAAAGCTCTTTTTCCGTTTACAAATAATAAGTGATATGAGGCTTTCCTTCAACATTTTGCTAGAACAGCCAGAAAATACATATAAATGAACCTGTCATTAAATATCTTATTAATCTGTTTTTTCTTGCCCCTTTTCCCCTTCCAAGGACAGAAATGATCCTTTGTCATTTAAGTTTACATCTTTGGGGAGTAATATTGAAACTCAATAGTAGTATTCCAAGAACTCCCAAAGTGTCCCTATTATCAACTTTTGGCAAACCCACGTAAACTCTTCTCCAAGAAGGGACAGAGAACATCTCTTTGTCTGAGGCTATCATTCATGTTGAGCTGGGAGCAGAACACAGCCCCAGGTTTTTTCAGACTCTTTCTCAGAGATTTGCCTGGTTTGAGGTTGCCCTCACTCACCATCCATGCAGTTCTTTCTTAGGAAACAAAACACAGTATCATGAGCTCCCTCCACCGGGGAGCAACACTCCAACAGCTCCGTGTGCAGTGGGCCTGCTCATGTAGGCCAGTTACTGCGTCCTCACAGGAGTCCTCAGCAGACAGGGCTCTCCCATCCTGAGGAAGTCGAGCAAACTAAGCTTACAGGCCTGGAATCGCCGGGTGTATCCACAAACCCAGGCCAGGATGAGAGCCCGTTCCATCTGACTCTGACGCACATCACTTAACCGTTCCGAACCATGGAGTAAAACAATCGAAGGTGCTGAGGAATGGGGCTCAAAACCAGGGAAAGCCCCGAGAGATGCGAGCACGTGCAGCGTCTCTAGAAGGCGAGGTTCTCGTCTTGCGTGAGAAGGCATATTGGCTGGATAGTGCACAAAGTGCCCTTCTCTACTAACAGCTTCTAGAACAATGCTGGCGTCCAGCTCACAAACCCAGCTGCCTCTGCCCTCCTCACTGTGTGTTGTCTGGGTAGACATCGATGCAGGATGATAGACTGGCCAATAAGAGTAGCCATTTGGTAAAGCCCAATATGGGAGTGCACACCTGTAATCCCAGTACCTGGGAGGCTGAGACAGGAGGATCACAGACCAGCCTCAGCAACTTAGAAAGACCCTGTTTCAAAAACAAAATAAAATAAATTAAAAGGGTTGGGGTGTATCTCAGAGGAAGAATGCACCTAGGCTTAATCCCCAGTACCAAGAAAAAATAAAATTCATTGGTAAGAAGCAGGAGATTGAATTGGAAGTTCACCTTGCCTTGGGTGAGCAGCCGTGCCGGCTTAATAGTGCACAAAGCACCGCTTGCTCTACCAACAGCTTCAAGAACAACACTGGTGTCCAAGTCACAAACACAGCTGCCTCTGACCTCTCCCGCACACAGTCTGGAACTGTTAAAAGTCCTCTGCCACACCTGCTCCACCCTAACCCCCGCTTCCATTCCTTCCGGCTGGGGAGCCGGCCTCCTCACTGAGCTCCTGGGGACCGGGCTTCTCCCTGCTTCATCCACCCCGGGTGCCCCTACAAGACATGGCTTTCAAAAAGGCGCACCCTCAGCCAGGCATGGGGGCACACGCTTGTAATCCCAGTACTTGGGAGGCTGAGACAGGAGGATCCGGGTTCGTGGCCAGCCTCAGCTATTTAGTGAGGCCCTCCACAACTTAGTGAGACCCTGTTTCAAAATAAAGAATAAAAAAATAGGGCTGGAGCCGGGAGTGGTGGCGCATGCTTGTAATCCCAGTACTTGGGAGGCTGAGACCGGAGGATCCGGGTTTGCGGCCAGCCTCAGCTCTCTCTCTCTCTCTCTCTCTCTCTCTCTCTCTACT
>PVJS01032149.1:0-22961 GCA_004027185.1 Glis glis | reverse complement strand
ATGCATCCCAAGTAAATTTCTAACCAGTACTTGGCAAAATATTCCTGTACCCAGCATTTTACATGGAACATAAAGATGCATTCTGGGATTTCCCTGAGATCCAAATGATTGCATAGTAACATGAATGTATTCAATTTAACCCCTTTATATTAAATTTGCTAGATGAGCAGTTTGAATAATACTTCAAATGTTGTGCTTAATTCTGCATGCATCTATTCTGTTATTAGTCTGTTGGCATCTAGCGCTGGATTAGGAAAGCCTGCCATCTGGTAGTTATAGCAACCCTTCACTAACTTGGTAGGAAGTTGAAAACCATGATCCTCAAAGAAATGCAAACCAAGTTTATTACTATAAATATATCAAAATCTCCTTTGAAAAATATCCATTCTTCAGGGCTTTTCACTCAGAGAAACATCATGCATACATGTGTTATATAATTGACCTACAAAAGTCAAGTTTTAAAGGGCTGAATGATTAAATTAAATAAGTAATTAGGCCCACATTCCCCTCACCCACAAGGCTGCCACTGTCTCTTTTATAAAGCCTAGGGATGAGAGCCAAATTGGCCCTATTTAAGTTGGCCATTTAACTCTCACTTCTCTTAATCATAATGTGGGTGTTTTTGTACACAATTTTCCTCTTGATGAAGTTTCAGGTAGGCAATCCCCAGATAAAGAGCAAATAATTAGGACTAGGGACATAGCTCAGTGGTAGAGCAGTTGCCTAGCATGTACAAGGCTCTGGGTTCAATTCCCAGTACCACACACATACACACAAAAGAGTAAATAATTAACAGTTTAAAAACAATAACAACATGTACAGCATATGAGCAAAGTGTTTTTAAACTCGACATGATCTTACTTAATCATAAGAAAAATCAGAGGAAAAAAAAGACAGTAATTATCTCAGATTCTATAATTTCCTAAGCTTACACAGTTATGGTAATGATAGTTAGGAAAACTGAATCAACACCACCTAGTTAGAAATTTTATTTTCTTTCTAGTATATCAGTTTCTTTCCTGGAATAATGATATTTTGCAGTTTACATGCCTCTTAGTATTATAAATATAATGCACAGGTTCATGTATAAAAGTACTTTTCACTTTGAACTTGCCCGTCTCCTTGCTGCCCACACCTCCCTAGTCTAATTTTACTCTTTGAACCTCTTCATTCTTCCTTTTCTCTCCTTATCTTCCTGCAGTCACTACCACCTTCTTGGGCTTGAGTGAAGGCTGTACCAGATGAGTGCCCAGCATCCAGCCCTCCAGAGCACTCATAAGTTGTGATCATATCTATTCTAATTTAACAACTAGCATGCCAACACATCCACTATTTCCCTTGCTCTCCTTCTTAATGCAATGATGTCAAGGGCATGGCCATTAAGGGATGACCCAGGATTATCCAAGACTTATCCAGCTCTATATGCTTATTCTATCCCATTATTTTACTTCAACCCTCATCATCTATAAAAAGCCCCTTCCTTATTTGGTCGGTCTCTGAAGCCTACAATTTGATACTGCTGGAATTCAGAGAAGGAAACTCTTCTTATCTTTCTGAAGGCATCTGAAAACATCTGCTGATTTGATTTCCAAGGTGAGAAAGATGCTCATTCACAGGCTTTCGATGATCTATACTGCTCAACTGGCTGTTGATAAGTTTAAATTTCCCTTGAAAACTGTTAAGAAAGCAAACTGTTAAGTGTTCTTACCACAATAAATATGTGAGGTAATGCACACATTAATTAGCTCAATTTAGCCTCTCCATAACA
Source organism: Glis glis (assembly GCA_004027185.1). Lineage (NCBI taxonomy): Eukaryota > Metazoa > Chordata > Mammalia > Rodentia > Gliridae > Glis > Glis glis. Next base: position 21,193 of record PVJS01032149.1, on the reverse strand, counting down.
TATGTATTTCAAAACATCATATTGTACATGATAAATATATACACTTCTTGTCAATTAATTTTTTTGCGGTACTGGGGATTGAACCCAGGGGCATTCTACCTCTGAGCTACACCCCCAGCCCTATTTTGTATTCTTTATTTTGAAACAGGGTCTAAGTTGCAGAGGGCCTCACTAAGTAGCTGAGGCTGATGGTGAACCTGCGATCCTCCTGTCTCAGCCTCCCAAGTACTGGGATTACAAGTGTGTGCTACCATGCCTGGCTGTCAATTAAATTTTTTAAAGAAACTTAAGTCTCTTCATTAATGTTGGGGCCACTCACTAGGTGCCACATGGGAGAGGAAGGTAGCCTGGATGGAGGGGCACTAAAGCCACCCACCAAGACAAAGGAAATCAACTCAAGGATCCTAAGAAGCGATCAGTAAACACCATCTGGCAAGAGACCCCTTTATATTCAGTACTGTGCTTCATACTCAAGGACACACATAGGAAATGAAAAATATAACGAGAAGAACACAATATTAGGTGAAGGAACAGTGGTTCTAGAACCAGGCTGACTTAGTTGGAATCCTTATTCTGCCACTTACTAGCTGGCCCAGGGCAAACAAAAATATACCTGAATCTCTTTCTTCATTATCTTATATATCTTTCAGAGTTGATATGAGGATTCAAAATATCATGAAAAATACCAGGCACAGTACCTGGTACATGGCAGGTGTCCAACGAATAGTACCTATAAATTCGTTTTCTATCACCTGTCTTCCAAAAGTAGCGGCTCAAGAGTTAGCAAGCAACCATTAGAGATAGTAGGTAGAGCAACTTACTCCTTCCTCCCTCCCTCCCTCCCTTCCTTCCTTCCTCACTCCCTCCCTTCCTTCTCAATTGGGAGAGTTAGAAAAGAGGAGAGGTAGTAGCTGCTTGTAGGCAATAGTTCTCCAAACAACAATCAGCAATGTAATGCAAACCAGCCCAGCCATGTCAACTGCAATGGTTGTAGCTAAAGAATCCTGAGGGACCATTTCCCTGAACCTCTGCAGGCTTCCAACAATAGGAACACACCATAAATTCTCTTTTCTTTACAGCAGCACTATTCAATAGAAATATAACGTGAGCCACAAATGCAAGCCATAATACACATGCTTTTAAATTTTCTGGTAGTCACATTTAAAAAGTACGAACAAATTATTTAATATATTTTATTTAATGATATAGCAAAAGAGCATTTCAACATGTAATCATTATAAAAAATGAGTATTTTACATTCTTTTTCTTATACTAAGTCTTTGAAATTTACTATGTATTCTACAATTACAACACATCTTGATTAGGATTAGCCACATTTCAAATGGTCAATAGACGCATGTAGCTAATGGCTATCATTATAGACAGTGGAGCTTTGTAATTTTGGCACCAACCCTGGGTCCAGTCTAAAGAATCTATCCTACCTAATACCTGTTTCACAGGTTAGCCTAGATCCTATTTAAAATCATGTCACTAATCTTTTCTAGGTTGCCAAGAGCATCTAGTTGCCTAGATTACTTAAATAGTAAGACACTTGCATATCAAAAGCTCACACAGTAAGCTATGACATATACACAAGCATATAACTAATAACAGAGGAAGCTGTAGAAATGAGCAACAGAACGCCAATCATATCTATCAACACTGTTTCTAGATTGCTCATTAGTATAAGAGTCTATTCCAATCAAGTCAGAACCTTCAAAGTTCCACCAAACTGAAAGAACTTTTAGTAAATAACCACTCCTTAAGGGGAATCACTAAAATAATGTAAAATTTTTGACAATTTCTAAAAAGCTTGTAACTATAAAAATACTTTATCTTTGAAGTGTGGTAATATTTCATACATTTGGACAGTTATGCCTTTAGTTATGTCGATTTTGTTAAAGTTCAGTTACACTGTACACAACTTTCAATCAGGTAAGAAAAGTTTGTGTCATATGGTTTGCTTTTTTGCAATTCAAAAATACTTTCAAAGTATATAAAGTGCAACCAGATGCTGCTGGCAAAGAACTGAATTTTCAAATGTGATTGATTTCCAAGTACATTACCAGAGATGAGTTCTACACATTGTTGAGTGTAAAGTTTTGAAAAGTTCACATCTAATTTAATAATCTATTCAGAACTCTCCATGCTTTCCCATATTTCAGTATTTCAAATTGTCAAATAAATTTCTCAAAAACCATAGCAAATAAAAAATGTGTGATTAAAAACTCCCTCCTCCTAAATATAGAACACCTCCTCCCTCTCCCTAGACATAGCTAATGTCATAGAAAGTTCTCATTCTATCTAAAATGAGTTGATGTTAATAGCTAAATGAGAATATGCCATTTGCATTATAATGTGAAATTCAGTTACCAAGTAGCTGAGTTTAGAAGTACTCCTTAAAAGTTTTCCTTAATTCCAATTACTACACAAATTTACAATCATCAGAACACTCTATTACTCTGTAAATTAATCTTCCAAAGTAGATGGAAAATATATTTAAATTCCACATTGCAAAAACGCCTCTGATAAAGCTTTTAACAGAAACAAAAAGATTATTGGTCAATGGAATGAATACACTGAAAAATTCATTTCTTACTATTTAAACATAGCAGAGTACAGATAATTCTATATCATTACTTTCTAAACCTTTCCAGTAGTAGCCTAAAATTAAAACCTCAGTTAAACATAGTGCTTAGACACTGGTTTGTTCTGGTCAAACACTGAATCCCAGTCAACTTAGGAAATGGACTAAGTTTCTTTAATATAGCCCTACATTCGTTTTAGGCTGGGGGCCAGGGTATAAGTAAGTAGCAAATATTTAGTCAATATACTCCCCCCCCCGGCCCCCAGTACTGGGGATTAAACCCAGGAGCACTCTACTACGGGGCTATATTCCTAGCCCTTTTTATTTTGAGACAGTATCTGGCTAAATTGTTAAGGCTGGCCTCAAATTTGGTATCCTTCTATCTCAGCCTCCCAAATAGCTAGGATTACAGGCATGTGTCACTGGGCCAGCCTTTGTCAATATTTCTTGACTGAGCACATACCATGTACCAGATACTATGCATATGACATACTTTACATATCATCTCATTTAATATTCATAGCAATTTAAGGAAACTCTTTTCATTTCAGTTCTACATATGAAGAAAATAAAAAGGCTGAGAGAAGGTATCTAACTTGCTAAAGGCCAATAGGATTCTGAATCAGATTTGATGTTAGAAACTGTCTTTTTTTTCTTGCGGTACTGGGGATTGAACCCAGGGGCATTCTACCTCTGAGCTACACCCCCAACCCCATTTTTTTATTCTTTATTTTGAAACAGATCTCGCTAAGTTGCGGAGGGCCTCACTAAGTAGCTGAGGCTGGCCGCGAACCCGGATCCTCCAGTCTCAGCCTCCCAAGTACTGGGATTACAAGCATGCGCCACCATGTCTGGCCTAAAATTCTTTTTATTAATAAATAAGCTTAAACCAGGCGTGATGGCGCACGCTTGTAATCCCAGTACTTGGGAGGCTAAGACAGGAGGATTGCAGGTTCAAGGACAGTCTCAGCAAGTAGTGAGACTCTCATCAACCTAGTGAGACCCTGTTTCAAAATAAAAATAAAATAGGGCTGGGGATGTGGCTCAGAGGTAGAACGCCCTGGGTTCAATCCCCAGTGCCACAATAAATAAATGAATGAATGAATAAATAAATAAATAAATAAGCTTAATCAAAAACTAGATTAAAACAATATTTCTAACGTGAAATTTCTTCCTTCACTGTGCCTTATGTAGTGGTTCACTTGATTGAAAATGGGGTCATAAGTTCTATAATCTATTTCACTCAAATAAATGACTTAAAACTTTTATTTTTCCTTTTCATTGGAGGGATGGAACTGTTTCTCATTTAAATGCATTCCTTTCCAAAAGAAAAAAAATGTCAAGGCAGCTAAATACATCCAGTTTGCATTTTCAATATAATGTTCCTGAACATGTCAGAAACATTTACCATGTACATGACTTGCTTCAGTGGTGAGCATGCAAAAATTGGAACAATATACAGAAGATCAGCATGGCTTTTTGTTAAAAAAACAAGAAAGTTCATGACACATTCCAGATTTTTTAAAAAAAAAAAACTTCACAAAACTTTCCCTAATGAAAGATTTTTAAAAAGAAAAAGGAAAAGAAAGAAACTGGTACTATTTCCTGAAAAGGAATCTCAAATCCCTAAAAGATGGGGTCTTTCACCCTGTCCAAACTCTGCTGGATGAAGGTCAAGTGGAATTCTGGGGAAATCCCTCACTCCAGAACCACATGCGTGGGGGTGAGATGCCTGGTACTCTGATGAAGCAGAGAAAGCGCTGGACCGAAGTCAGGCATCCCAGCTGTGATTTTAGATGTGCCACAAGGGACACAGTACCTAAACCACGTCACTTCACTCAACCAGACCAGGTCCTTTGTTCAGAAAATGAGGTAGAGGTTCCAAAATTCTACAAATTTAGATTCCAACCCCCTCTTTACTCCTATTTCTCCAAACCTGAGAGTTTACAGAAGATCCCCACTTACACCCATGTGACTGACAGCCTGAGGGAAAGGCATAACTACAGCATCCAAAGAAACTCGCAAGTCTGGGGAGCTGCTTCTAATACTGGGGAAACTGCCTTTAACTGAGGCATAGAGGCAGAGGCCAACCAGCACCCTTTGAAGATCCCACCTCCCATAATTATCAAATTCCCTCCAATTATAATGAGGCTGTGATTAATTCAGTATAAAATAATGGTCAAGGATTCTATGCCCCTTGTCTCATATCCAGGGGCTTGACTGTCAACAGATAGTCTTTGCTGCATAATACAGACCTGTACAGAGTTTCAAATTACAATACTGATTAGGTACAGGATTATGAGATTTTTTTTCACCCCAAACCTTAGTCTTAAAATAAATTTTTAGGCCGGGTGTGGTGGCGCACGCTTGTAATCCCAGTACTTGGGAGGCAGAGACCGGAGGATCCAGGTTCGTGGCCAGCCTCAGCTACTTAGTGAGGCCCTCTACAACTTCGTGAGACCCGGTTTCAAAATAAAGTATAAAAAATAGGGCCGGGGGTGTATCTCGGAGGTAAAACGTCCCTGGATTCAATCCCCGGTACCACAAAAATAAATAAGTAAATAAATAAATTTTTATCAAGGAATACAGGGGTATTATTTATAGTATGGGTGAAAGATCATTTCAGCTACCATCTCCCACTCTCCATACCTCTGAATTAACTGGAAGGGAAGCTGGGAAAGGAAACTCTTTAATACAAAGAGACAATGGATCAGGGAACCATAGCTAGAAGAACCAGCTGGTTATTTCCCCAAGTTATTCTGGGCCTAAAGCTGTATTTCTTATGCAGCAATTCATTCACCAGGTGTAGGCAGGCAAAGTCTTGATTCAGGAATTTAAAAATAAACGATGAAAAACATCTCTGGACTATGTACAAGAAAGGAGTTCTGAGTGGTTTAGGGAGGAGGTAACAATTTATTTTTCAGTTATCCTCTATTGTGCCCTACAGATTTTGTTCCACATACTGGTATTTCTAATTCAAAAATTAATTTCAAATATTTAAAAATGAAATGGATTTTATGAAAACTGGATTAAAATGGTAAGTTTAATTTAGAAACAAAGTTAACGAAAATCAATCTTGTTTTTAAAATACTTTGAGTGCTTTTTACACTGCTGATTTTTATTCTTTTCATTGTATTTTATGTTCATATTTGAAATTTTACTGAGTTGCATTTGAATAGTTTCAAATATTATTTAATACTTAAAAATTTTAAGCATGAAAGCAAGTTTTACACAAATAATTGAGAAGTTAGTTCTTTGAAATTCAGTGTTTTCTTCCAAACATTTACAAAATTACTATGTCCTAAGATAAAATCCTTTGTCACGTCTTACCCAAAAAAGGTGCAAACAAAAATGGCCAACTGTGCTTATAACTAAGCAATTAGAAACATTAGAGGAGCTAAATCTTCTAATACTTCTTTTGCTAGGTAACATACAAAAGTCTGAATGGACTGGATTCTCCACTAAATTTATAGAGCAAAAATAATAATTTTGCATGTATTTTTTACATTTCTAATACTTTATTCTTAAATTAATTTATTGTGTTTATTTTTGAAGTTCTAAGAGAAGCCACTAAATGTTAAGAGGCAACTTTAAGATGGCACAATGACTTCCTGTAATGACAACATGTGATACTTGATATTGCAATGCTCAATGCTTTCAATTATTTCCTTTTTTGTTGTTGTTGTTATTCCACTGCCCAAAAGTTTAAATTGAAACACAAAAACACAATATAGGGATGCAGCTTCATTTGGAAACAAAAAGACTATTCTTTAGTCAAAATGATGACTATTCCCCCATTTCCAAATGCACAAATGAAAACAAACCCAAAGACTGGATGATTAGGTAATAGCTGACAAGCAATAAAAGATTAAGAAATAGTCAAGTTTTGGAAATCTTTATGTATAGAAAAGATACCTTTAAGATTTGCAGAATCTACCTAATTTCTAGTAGTACATTATCTTTCCTCTAACACAAATCACAGTAGTAAATATGGAGTAAAATAAAACATTCAGATTGATCACCCACTGTGATCTTCGACTTCTCAATTCTCTTGTTCAGCAAGCTATATAACTTTTGCCTCCAAAATGTCCTCTTCCTCTCTTAACTTATTCGAGCTGCTATAACAGAACACCATTGACAGGATGGCTTATAAACAACAAACACTCATTCCTCGCAGTTCTGGAGGCTGGGAAGTCCAGGATCAAGACACTGGCAGATGAGGTGTCTGGTAAGGCCAGCTTCCTTATTCACAGCTGGTCATCTTCTTGTAGTAGCCTCTCATGAAGGGAGGGGTGGGGAGTGCCTTTTTATAAGGGCACTAACCCCATTCAGGAGGGTTCAACCTGAAGATCCTACCTCCAAATACCATCACATTGGAGACTGGATCTTGGGAGAGGGAAATAAACTCCAGTCAACTGAGCGTTCCTTTTTTTTCTAAGCTCAGGGCCACTGCCTTAGTTCATCTGCTATCACTAAATGCCTGCTTACTTTACCCCTTGCCAGCACTCTCTCTGTCCAACATGAGTGAGGGACACTAGACCTCAGACACATTTGATTATGCTTCTCATCTATTAAGATAGGTACCATTGCCGGGTGTGGTGGCGCAGGCTGGTAATCCCAGTACTTGCGAGGCTGAGACAGGAGGATCACAGGTTCAAGGACAGCCTCAGCTACTTAGGCCCTTCGCAACTTAGTGAGACCCTATTTCCAAATAAAGAATAAAAAATAGGGCTGGGGGTGTAGCTCAGAGGTAGAATGCCCCTGGGTTCAATCCCCAGTACCACAAAAAAAAAGATAGGTACCATAGAATAAAATCAAAATGTCTTAAAATAGCACCCAAGGCCTGCACGATATGGTGCTCTCAACTCCACTGCTCCTGCTTCTTCTCCCACCACACTCACACCACACACCTACATGGCTTTGTGAATTCTATTACCTTAGCCTGTAATTCATATTCCTCCCCAACAGTTGAAATTCTACTGGAGCCTCTCTGGCACAAATCAAGTGCTATCTCCTTCCTGAATTGTTTCTCCCAATAGGATAAATCTTTCTCGTGCCCATCTGTGCTTCCTTTAAGCTGTTGCTACAGCATAGCTCTCAGGCTGGTGCTGGGGTCAGTTACATAAATGCCTATGTTCTCCACTAAAGTATCTTGTCTGGTTCACATATGATTCCCTTAAAATGCTAAAGACATTAAGCCATGTGTATGACAGCCATCAAATAATATGTACCTCTGTTTTCTACAAGTTTTCATTCCAATAAAGGAAAAGACAGACTAGGTTTTAAATAAATTTAGGGGGTAAATTTTATGGTATAGGAGTTATATCTTAGTAAAAACAGCATTCAGGTAAGTGGTATATGAAAAGCAAATTATTTATTTATTTATTTATTTATTTATTTATTTATTTATTTATTTTGCGGTACCAGGAATTAAACCCAGGGGCGTTCTACCTCCGCGCTACACCCCCGGCCCTATTTTTTTATACTTTATTTTGAAACTGGGTCTCACGAAGTTGTGGAGGGCCTCACTAGGTAGAGAGAGAGAGAGAGAAAGGGAGAGAGAGAGAGAGAGAGAGGGTTGAGGCTGGCCGCGAACCAGGGTCCTCCAGTCTCTGCCTCCCAAAATACGAAAAGCAAATTAAACATAACCCTTTCATATAATTTCTAAACAAGCAAATCTTTGATGGTAATGTTTTTAAGAAGGTAAGTATTATTTTGGGTTGTTCTCACATACACATGAATGCACACAATACACATTTTTCCTGCTATCTTCTTAGAAATTGAGATATAATCCATGTACCATTAAATTTTACTCTTTCAATTTGTACATTTCGGTAGTTTTTAGTATACTCACAATGTGCAACCATTTCTAGTTCTAGAACAAATTTTTCTCACCCTAAAAGGAAACCAACTATCCACCAAGCTGTCACTTCTGATCTCCATCTGCCCCAGCCCTTGGCAATCACTTATCTCCTTTCTGTCTCTATGGATTCGCCTATTCTAAATATTTCCAATCAATGGAGCTATACAATATGTGGTCCTTTGTGTCTGGCTTTTTTTTACTTAGCATGTTTAGAATATATCAGTACTTCATTCCTTTTTATGACTAAATAACATTCCATTGTATGGATATACCACATTTATTTCTCCCTTCATCAGGTGGTAGACATATGGACTGTTTCCATGTTTGGGCTATTATGAATAATGCTGCTATGAACATTGGTGTACAAGTTTTTTTTTGTATGTGTGTGGGAACATATGTTTTTTTTTATTCTCTTGAGTTTATAGCTAGTAGTACAACTGTTGGGTCATAACTCTGTGTTACCATTTTTAACCATGTTGACTTTGAGGAAGAGCCGGACTATTCCATTTACAGTCACACACATTTTTAAAGGGCAGTAACAACACTATTTTTATTTTCATATTTTGATTAAAATCAAAATTTTCTATCCCTAGAGGAAAAGACTTCCTTTCCAAGGGTCTCTAGAAATTAAAATATATTCAAGGCTTTACAAGATAAATGATAGCCCTTGAAAGCATATGTATAGAAGTAATTCAAACCTTTACTAGAGCAAGGTTTTTATTCTAGTCATCAGACAGATTAAATATGCATTCCTTTAGAAAATGGAGGACAAAAAATGACAACTATCGAGTTACACAGTCAGCCTATACAATGATCTCCACCCACGGCAACTTCCAAATAGGTGTCTAACAGACATTTCAAACTTCATGTGTCTTAAACCAAACTCCTATTCTCTCCCGTTCCCCAAACTGCTCCTCCTGCAGACTTTCTACCTAGGCCCAAAACCTTGGTGTCAAGCTTGATTCCTCTCTCCCACATACTCCACATCCTGGTTAGAAAATCTTCAAAATATATCTAGAATTCAATCAAATCTCACCACCTCTGCCTGGTACATCATCTCTAGTCAAAGCCTACTGCACTGGCCTTTAAGTGCTGGCCCTGCATCCACACTTGCCTACTATGACCTTGTTTCAAAACAGCCAGAAAAATCCTCAAAAAATACATGTCAGAATGTGTCACATCTCTGTTCAAAGTTGTTGGTGGCTTCCCATTACCCCTTCCCATTACTACCTCATTCTGTTTCATCTATGCTGGCTCTGACTGGGCCTCCAGAATCTGGGCACATTGTTCCCTCTGCCTGCTGTATCCTTCCCTCAGATACCCACATACTTGCTCCCTCACCTTCAAGTCTTTGCTAGAATGCCACCTTTTCAGTGGGGACCTGACCTGGCCACACTATTTAAATTTGCAAATGCTCCCTTTATCTTCCTTCTCTGCTCTGTTTCTCCATAACAGGGATCACCAACATGACACACACTTTACTTGTTGATGTTATTTACTCTCAAGAACATAAACCCTCCGGGCATGGTGGCGCATGCTTGTAATCCCAGTACTTGGGAGGCTGAGACCGGAGGATTCGGGTTCGCCGCCAGCCTCAGCTACTTAGTGAGGCCCTCCGCAACTTAGACCGTTTCAAAATAAAGAATAAAAAAATGGGGCTGGGGGTATAGCTCAGAGGTAGAGTGCCCCTGGGTTCAATCCCCAGTACTGCCAAAAAAACCCCACATAAACCCCATTAGTGCAGGAGGGTTTATCTGTTTTGCTTACTGTTGAATTCTCAGTACTTAGAAAGGGCTTAGCACATAAGTGCTTACTAAATATTTGTTGAATGCATAAATGAACAAATAAAAGAAAGCATCAAGCTGCTCAAAAAAAAAGAGCTAAACAGAGGTCAGAGAAATATTTATGAGGAAGTAACATTACTGAACATAATGAAGTCAGGATGGGAGTGGAAAGCACCATTTCTGGAAATATATGCCATGATGTTTCTACAGTTTGCTTTAGGAAAACTTGCTATTCTGGCTCATTTCATTGTTTTTGAAAAGGATCTATTCATTGCCAAGGCTTCAGTTCTGAAGAACTGAAACTCTAGGAGTTGACAAGTTCTCAGTTGACACATACACATAAAACCAAGGACTTCTATGGTATTTGCCTTCTATGAGACTCACTTCCAGGTTTTTCACACAATAGAATCACAGGTGTCTACGTCACCTTCCAACTGAAACCACTAGCTGGTGAAATTCACCTCTGGACATACGATCACCTTCAAGCTGAAATGAATCTTAAGATGAGGCATCACGACTTCTCACATATTTTACATATAAGCAAACTAAAGTAAAAAAGTTACTTGTGTGTGTGTGTGTGTGTGTGTGTGTGTGTGTGTGTTACTGGGGACTGCACTCAGGGACATTTTACCTCTGAGCTACATCCCTAGCCCTATTTTTTATTTTGAAACAGGGTCTCTCTAAGTTGCTGAGGCTGGTCTCAAACCTTCGATCCTCCTGCCTCAGCTTCCCCAAGTAATGGGATTATAGGCATGTGCCACCACATCTGGCTTATACTAAATGTTTTTCAAATAGTAAACAATAAGCATGGCCAAGTTTGAGTTACAGAATTCATTTCAAATGGTTTGGAACAAATCCTCTAAAATTTGAAAACAATGTTAGTTTATGATAACTTTAAAAAGGGTTATATCTCTTAAAATCAACAACTCGATTCATACATTCATCATCCACATATTAGACTTAGAAGTCGTAACAGAGACACTGCAGAACTATACTCCAGCATTCAGCAAAGTAAATGATGGGCAAATACAAAGTAAAAAAAAAAAGAAAGAAAGAAAAGAAAACATACACCCCTTCCCAATAGGAGACGTTCCTTATCAAGTGTTGAGAATGATGAAGATTCCTAAAGTCTTTTTGCTAATACTAACTTTCCTAAGCACTAGTAGATCAACAGAGCATTGCAAGAATGTTCCTATGAAACAGGCAATTTCATGTGGTGTTCAGTGGGAATTCTGTTAAAGTCTACATGATCTTCACCTTCACCACCACCACCACATCCTCTCCCTCTGCTCATCCCTGTCATATTCTAATACACCACCTAAGGGTGTGAGTCCTTGGCACTATGACAAATAAATGCAGGTTGTAGCTTTCAGGTGCCTTACACTGGGAAGAGACTGTGAACCACTATCATGAATTATTTTCCATCATGCTACAGAAAAAAAATTTCATTTTCATGAACAGTAATTTCTCACCAAAACCCTTTCCACTCTTTCCACCTAAGTGAAATCTAACCTCCCTTTAAGGTCCACCCTTGCTCCTCTTTCCTGGGAGGCCTTTTCTGACCACTCCATCTACGATGCTCTTTTCTTGACCAGTTGATCCAAGGCATTTGTTTTCTGTGCCCGTCACTGGATTCATCACACACTGGCAAGTAATAACTTTTGTATTGTTGTCTTAGTTGTTACTGACCTTTCCTAGGTTTGACAGGAAAGGAGAGTCAGAATCCCATGGACTTATGTATTTCATATTCTATGGAAATTTTCTAGAAGGTATACGGTCAAATATAATTCCCTTACTATGAAGGAGAAGAGCCAGACTCCCTAAAAGGATGACTGGGTTTAAAATACACAGCACAACCATTGCTGAACTGCAATTTTAGAAACTTTTATTTATAGAAAAACAATGATTCCCAATCCTCTAAACTAATAAGGATGTCTTTCATGGTCAAAATATATTAAATAAGGCCGGGCGTGGCGGCACATGCTTGTAATCCCAGTGCTTGGGAGGCAAAGACCAGAGGATCGGGGTTTGCGGCCAGCCTCAGCTACTTAGTGAGGCCCTCCGCAACTTCATGAGACCCTGTTTCAAAGTAAGTATAACAAAAATAGGGCCGGGGGTATAGCTCCAAGGTAGAACGCCCCTGGGTTCCATCCCCGGTACCGCAAAAAAAAAAAAATATATATATATATATATATATATTAAATAAGAATGCCAGTCAGTAGAAGCCAGGTATTAAATATCTCTTAATTGAAAGGAAACATGAATTTGATGAAAAATATATATATACAATATATATATACATTTGAGGTATGGTACTTATTTAGTGTACAAGGCATACTTAATGGGCACAAGAACTTGAGGTTCCCCCTAGGACCTCGGACTGGCACATGGTTAAATTTTATTGTGCTATGGACATAGGATATTATTGCCATATTGCAAGTACCATCTAAAAATATTTAAGAATGAGAAAAATATAGACAACTAACAAATCCCTAACTTGCCACTCCCCACAATAAATAAACCTAGCAGAAAGCACCCCAAATAATCCAATCTCCCCTCCCATGAAGTAGTATATTTTAAGCACAATGCCTGTGGCATACAAAACAATTTACTTCATGGGTAATTAAACTTTTCTTGTTGTTTTAAATTAATAAAAATACCAAAAGGAACAAATTAATATTATAGGAAAAATCAATCAGAAAGCATTTTAAAGTCCATCTCTTGTATACTTCCTGATTCTAGTGAAATCTCAATCTTATTTACACATGGCCACCCACCTAAAATAAGAAAAAAAATGCATTTTCCAGTGAAGGCAGAAATATCATTCTAATTTTGGTTCAAGTCTTCTGTGCAGCATAAACAGATCAGCAGTATATTACAGTGTTTAAGGGCATTAGCCCTGAGCTCAAATCTTGGCTCTGCCATTTATTAACTGTATGATCTTGGGCAAGTTTCTTCACTGAACTTCAGATAATGTAAGTAGTGCTTAACATGATCCTTGGCAGGGTGTATGTGGTGCTAGAGATTGAACCCAAGGCCTTGCACATGCTAGGCACTAAGCACTCCACTACCACTGAGCTTCATACAACCCCCTTGGCAGGTTTTAGGGGCTGAGAAAAATGGTTACCAACTAATTATATATAACAGATATATAACAACAATCAAGGGTATTGTTATAGTAATAATTTCAAAGCTTCCTTTCATTCAAATTGTCAGAGTTCCTTCTTATCTGGCTCTGACAGGCCAATTCCAGGTACCTTAAACCTCCACTGACCTATAACTGGTTTTACTACCTTCAGTTCTACCCAGGGCTACTACCACAGGCACTTTCTGGAAGACAGGAAAAAAACAACAACAACAAAAACAAGAGACTACTAGCATACACCAAAACAAAAAATTCATTTTGAAATAGTGAATTCACTCAAATAGGAATCAATGCCTTAGAAAATGAGACAAAGAATAAGGGCAAGAGAAAAAAAGTCAAAATATTCAAGCACTTCATTATTGTCTGCAGGAGCCATCAGTAACCAGACCTACTAGCGAAAAAATGCCTCATTAAAATAATTTTCTTTACTGCTTAATTTAATAATGATTTCACCATTGCTAGACTGTTTTTAATATAAGTCCTACAACTTCTTAAGGTTTTTCCTTTCCCATGCATTCCAACAAGTGGTGAATTAGTTCTTCATCATGTGTTTAGGCCTCCTGCTGGGAAACATAATTAAAATTAAACAGGCAACAATTCCACTTGGTACTAAGACCCTTTCAAATCCTCTAAATGAGGCTGGGCCTGGTTTCTCCAGGAATTGGCTGAGAGTTCTGTAAAAGGAAAACTTAGGGGCTGCTCAACTTGATGCTGGCCATTCAGTAGATGGCAGTCTTCCCTTTGAGCCTAAGCTAACCGAGCTCCAACAGGCGTGCACTGTGACATTCAGGTGTGATACAAAGCAGGAATTCCTTCTTCAAAGCACTTAACTGATAATCACAATCCCTCCAGAAATCCATTCATCAAGAGCTGATGGGCCAAGCCAGACACTTTGAAAATGCCCAGGGAAGTTCAGATTATTATAAGACATCAAATACAATATAAAATCACCTAATTCAATGATCACCAACTAACCAGCTTCTCAGAGCCCTTACTATGTCAAGCAGATATGCTGTTCTTATTCAAGTATAAAATGTTCCTAAGCCGGGCGCGGTGGCGCATGCTTGTAATCCCAGTACTTGGGAGGTTGAGACCAGAGGATCCGGGTTCTCGGCCAGCCTCAGCTACTTAGTGAGGCCCTCCGCAACTTAGTGAGACCCGGTTTCAAAATAAAGAATAAAAAATAGGGCTGGGGGTGTAGCTCGGAGGTAGAATGCCGCTGGGTTCAATACCCAGTGCCATAAATAAATAAATAAATAAATAAATAAATAAATAAATAAAATGTTCCTTCCCTATTCCATTCTGTAATAGCAGTGACAGCCTTTCAGTGGCTAGTGACCACGTCCTTGTCGGTCACACATTTTTCATTAGGGTATCCAGTGATAACAAGGTATTAAGTGAACTATGATTTTATCATTATCATCACTAAGACAAAAGAAGGATGTATTACTTTCAAAAGTGATTTTTGATACTCAAACAGATCAAACATTTAATATAAAAATCACTGAAGACCTAGTTTTGAAAAAAGTGTTTTAGCAGTATTAATTTCTGAGTCACTGACAACATGTATTTTAATCTAATACGGAACGGCTCCTGAATATGAGGCGATGAGTAAGGGTTCTCATCCTTTTGTTTCAGAGATCTTTCTTTGAAATTTAAAAGCAGACAGTTGTGGAGATGAAAGAAAAATTCTTTCTTGTTCAATGCCCAGCTGAAAGGCAACTTTTCAGCAATCAGATAGGAATCACCTTAAAAATTCTACCTTTTCCTAGGAGAGACAGAACACTGCTCTGATAATGCAAGTCATGAGAAAGGTAAGAAAAGAGGAACACAACATTTTGATTTAAAAAAAAAAAAGTGGAAGCCGGGCATGGTGGCACATGCTTGTAATCCCAGTACTTGGGAGGCTGAGACATGAGGATCCGGGTTCACGGCCAGCCTCAGCTACTTAGTGAGGCCCTCTGCAACTTAGTGAGACCCTGTTTCAAACTAAAGAATAAAAAATAGGGCTGGGAGTGTAGGTCAGAGGTAGAATGCCCCTGGGTTCAATCCCCGGTACTGCAAAAAAAAAAAAAAGTGGGAGTGGGAGTAAGGTATAAGAACAATTATCAACTCCATTGTCAATCTCTTTCCCTTTCCCCCACCCCTCTGTGCTGCTAATCCTCAGCAGCAACCCTGAAACCTTCCACTCATCCAAGAAATTTACACCTATTCACAATTCCATTTGAGCCTCACATTGCCCTTCCCCAACCATCTCCTGAGATATGAAAAGACTGACCTTACAGAATCATTTTCTCATGTACGAATAAGAAGAATGAGAATACACATGACAATGCACCTAACAGCTGCTGGCTCTAATTTCTGAAGAATTAAAAGTAAAGTGTTCTTAAAAGGCCCTGAGTCCCATATATACTTTTTAAGCTACATATCAAGTAAGCTACAGATTTTTTGTTTTTTGCTTTGTTTTGTTTTGTTTTTTGCTACAGCACTTAGTCATTCCAGCAGATCAGAAGATGACAGGATGAGAACACTGTATGGAAAAGGAAAAAGGAAATGCTGTCATAGCACAGGATGAGCTGAGCCATTGTGGAAGAACATCACAGAAACATTGTTGATGGTAACAAAAACATAAACCAAGGCCCAAAGATACTGAAAAAACCCAGCCTTTCTCCAATCTGATTGCTTTCTATACTGTTGGAATTCCAGTTCCCTAGTAGGTAACCCAAAAACAGCCACGGGAGCTGAATTAAACAGGCCAACTTGGATCTGCGCTGTCCTCTCCTCTGCCACCCAAGGAGGTAGTACTTCCCTGGTGGAGAGGACAGAGTAACATTTCACAAGGTAAACTTAAAGGGGATGGAAGTTAATTAAAATAATAAAATAATGATTCCCTGAATGCTACTTGTAGTAAGTAATGTCCTAGAAGCGTGAAAGAGATCATTAATACAGCTTTTCAAATATATTCAACCAAAAATAGGTTTGATCTTGCTTAACCCGATGCTTGCCTTGATGTCTATTTGCCTAAAATTATTTTATTAATATACATAGTATACTTTTTGAGACATTGGTTCTAAGGACATTATGTTATTTCCCTTAAATTTCTCAGAAGTATTTTCATCCCTTGGCTGATTATGGGAAATACTAGGTATGCCCAGTGCAGAAAAAAGGAGCTACATAACCGGAGGTCCAAACCATAGCCTCACTTGAGGAAGCAGCAATCTTAAATGCTAGTTAGTGGACTGCCTATACACCAAGAGCTTTAGGCACGGATTCCAGGAATTTGAAACAAAAAGGTTTCAAAGTTCACCTTATATCAGCCATTTCCAACTAAGCTTTAACTAGAGCCAACTTTGAAACATGAAAAAGTGTAATGTATATGATGGCGATGCGGATCAGTCTAACATCAGGTAAAGGCTCAATTTCAATCTAATCTCATTATAAAGATAAGCACACATGCAGAGGTCTATACACCTTGTACAATATCAGTTCAGCTTGTAGCATAGTTAAGACTGGCCCATACTATCTTCTCAAGAAGCAAACTTAAGATCTGTAAGCCTTCTAAAAGCAAAGATAGGCTTCACCCATTTTATACCTTTTGGTGATCATGCTACTACTGTTTGGATTCTGCTGGACAACTCTGAAAGCCACATTCTTTAAGGTTCCTAGTATACTCTTCATTAAGTGTAGTAAGTAATGTCCTAGAAGCCTGAAAGAGATCATTAATACAGCTTTTCGAAGATATTCAGCCAAAAATAGTTTAAGGAAACAAGAGACTCTGATTCTCATTATCTATGCTACCATCTAAGTTGAACAGTATTTTTGTAACATTCAAATAAGTTTTCAACTGTACAATTCTGAACTTTATCTTGAAATTTGACCAGCTATAAAGAGCAACATTATTAAAAAGCATGTGAAATAAAATAAACAAAAAGCCCACAAACCTTCTTTTCTTCTCCAATTTTTTTTATTATTGGTACTTAGTAAACATTTACAGAATAAAGGCAAGGTGAGAAATTTTTAACTACCTGAAGGAAGAGAATCCTCCAAGTAGTATGGTTATACTGATCTATATCCACATTATGTGAATGTCCAAATTTAGCTAATGCTAGAAAATGCTAATTAAGGTGTTTAATTTTTTAAATTTTAATATTTAATTTTAATTTTTTTCGGTACCGGGGATTGAACGCAGGGGTGTTCTACCTCCGCGCTACGCCCCCAGCCCTATTTTTTTTATACTTTATTTTGAAACCGGGTCTCACGAACTTGCGGAGGGCCTCACTAAGGAGAGAGAGAGAGAGAGAGACAGGGAGAGAGAGAGAGAGCGAGAGAGCTGAGGCTGGCCACGAACCCGGATCCTCCGGTCTGCGCCTCCCAAAGTACTGGGATTACAAGCGTGCGCCACCACGCCCGACTTAATTTTAATTTTTTAAAAATTCTTTAAAATTTTTTAAATTTTTTTCTAGCTAATGCTAGAAAAAATAATCATTACAGTAGTTCCTCCTTATCCAAATGGGATACTTATCTTCCAAGATTCCCAAGCCAATGCCTGAAATGGCTGATAGTACCAAACTCTACATATACTGTATTTTTTCCTATACACACATACCTATGATAAAGTTTAATTTATAAATTAGGCACAAGAGAGTAATGACAATGACTAATAAAGTGAAACAAGTATAACAATATACTGTAATAAAAGTTATTTAAGACTTATGAATTGTTTATTTCTGATATTTCCCATTTAATATTCTTGGACCAAGGTTGACCACTGGTAACTGAAACTGCAGAAAACCAAACTGTGGATAACAACCTTTTTTGCTGTTGTTATTCAGCCATTATCAATGAAAGACTTTTAACGTGTGCATTTTATTTTATTTTTGTGGTACTTGGGATTAAACCCAGAGGCATTCTACATCCAAGCTACACCCCCAGCCCTATTTTATTTTTTATTTATGTGTGCATGGGAGGATACTTGGTATTGAACCCAGGGGCATTCTACCTCCAAGCTACACCTCCAGCCTCTATTTTATTTTTATTTTTTTTGAAACAGGTTTCACTATGTTGCTGAGGGCCTCGTTATGTTGCTGAGGCTGGCCTTGAACCTGTGATCCTCCTATTTCGGCCTCCCAAGTACTGGGATTACAAAAAGTATGAAGATGCAATTCTTCTAATATATATCCAGTTGGTACCTTTGTATGTGTATGTGTGTGGTACTGGGGATTAAACCCAGGGGCATTCTACCTCTGAGCTACACCCCCAGCCCTCTTTTACTTTTTATTTTGAAACAGGGTCTCACTAAGTTGCTGAGGCTGGCTTCGAACCTGTGATCCTCCTGTCTCAGCCCCCCAAGTACTGGGATTATAGGTGTGTGCTCTAACTTGTGCATTTTTAGGGAGGATTTTTTTTATATATACAACCCGTTACAGTAAAAACTTGGGATTGTTTTGGCTTTTGGCCAAGAGAATTTAATTTCTGGAAGAACCTGAAAGACCTCATAACAATTTCACCTATAAACTGTGGCATGGACCCTAAATCCAAATGATAGAGTATTAACACAGGAGACATGAAATAAAATATTAAGGCACTCATTTTGAATCTCAATGACATGACATGGTCTATGGCTGTTCAATTAGTTTCAAATTGGGTTTGAGTATTTCCAAATAAGTCTAAGTTTAAAAGGAAGGCTAGCACTGTTGACAAGACATTTAAAGTTTTTTATGCAAATTCTACATATTTAATCTTTTAAAAGGAATGTGAAAAAGCACTAAATAGTAATTATAGCCAAAAAAAGTGTGTAGTATGAAAAACAGATTAGCAACTTGTGTCTTTGAGACAGTTTATACTTTCTTTATCAATGTATGTTTGTTTTTAAGCATTTTTACCCTAACATTACATACATTTCACTATATTGTTTGCAACGGACATATCTATTACACTTCTAAACATAACTTAAAACGGCTCTTAATTTATGTTAGAATTTTCTTGGCATTTCAACTACAAAGGTGAAGCAACAATACCCAGTTCCTTGAGGAATGTGGATGACAAAGTATAAACCACAAGTTATTTTCTTATTTACTGTTATGTTTAGGAAGCAACTCAGGTGGAATTTACAACAAATATAAGTTAAAATTCACCTCAATTTAAGCAAAAGAAAACAATTTACAGTACAAGTAGAATGCAATGGAGACTTAGCAAATCTTTCTACAAAAGTAGCTTAACCGTATAAATAAGTCAGTCCCACATCTTAATTACACAAATCTTTTTACTCACTAAACACCTTAATTTAAGAACGACAGGGTACACTGTACTCTTATTCTCTTTAACACCACTTACTAGATGTCTTCTAAAACCAAAATCAGGATGTACCCAGCATGGAGATGGAATCCATTCCAAGAAAGTCAACCATTTCATACTGCTAAATATAAAATGTTGCATAATTCAATGTAAACACGCATACACATTGATGCAGCTGGTCCCAAGCCCCAGAATCTTATCGATTCCTTCGCCAACCTAGCACATAATCCTCCCTACAAAGCCTCTTGGTTCACTTAAATCCCATACCACTCTAGAAGGTCAATTGCAACAGCACATGTGCCAAGGATATTAGTGGCTTTTCTTACACTCCCATTTTAAACCGGCACATACTTGCAATTAAATCTCTGCAACAGAAAAAGTTCACCTGAGGCCATTCTTGCCAATTTAATAGAGGTCCAGCTTATTCTACCTGTCTGTGGCCTTGCCTCACCTATAATAGCATACCTCCAAAGAAGCTGGACGTGCCCCAAACACCAGCAAACCAGATCTGCGGCCAACTATGCTTGTCACCCCGGGCAGGAAGCGCAACCTAACGTGTAGGGATGGGGTGTGTGTGTGTGTGTGTGTGTGTGTTTTAGGGGAGAAGGGGACAAGGATTAGAGAAGAAAGGTGATTGAACACTTTTAACTTGTAACCAAAGTTATTTTAAATGAGGAGGGGGAAAACCCTAAACAAACCAACACTCCCCTCCCTCCCTCCACCTTTTCCAAGCGCGGGAACCTCCCACCCTCCGGGTGCGCACCTTCAGGGCTTAAGGTCCCCGGGTCCCCAGCGCTTCCCCAGCCGAGCCGGGGACTTCTGAGCTCCCGTCCTCCCGGGGGAAGCCAGAGGACGCCCGCGAGAGCCGGGGCCCACTCGGCGGCGCCCCGGGACCCTCCCCGCAGGTAGGCGCATTCCCGCCGGGACCGGGGTTCACCTGAGGCCGCGGGGACAGCCAATAGCAAGTGGCCAGCCCGCGCGATGGCCGCGGGGTCCCGGCGGGAGGGGCGGAGCGCGGCGCCCGCTCCCCGCAGGATTACCTCGCAGCGCGGCCGGCTTTGTGCTCCCCGCCCTCCTCGCCGCAGCCGCCGGCCGCCGATCGCCGCAGCCGCCGCTCCAGTGCGCGCCGCTCCGAGGGCAGGGCAGGGCGCCGAGGGGGCGTGCGGAGGGAGCGTGTGGACGCCCCGCGCGGGCGGCAGGAAGCGGCGACACCTGGGCCGCCCGTGCCGCGAGCTCTCGCTCCGTTTTAAAAAATACGGCTGAAACCCCCTCCTCTCCCGCCCGCCCCTCGCCCTGGCGACCGTTACGGGTTGGCGGCTCGCGATCCGGCGGGACTGGCCGAGCGCCCCTCGAGCGTCCCCTGGCCCCGCCCCAAGGGGCTGGCTCCGCCCCCTGCGGGCCCGCCCCTCGCAGCCCCGAGCGCCCTGGCCACGCCCCTACCCCCGAGCGCCCTGGCCACGCCCCCACTCCCCCAAGCGCCCTGGCCCCGCCCCCACCCCCCGAGCGCCCTGGCCCCGCCT